>ML769831.1:0-45224 GCA_009733575.1 Gymnopus androsaceus JB14
AGAATTAGAGCCAGCTCCCGCTTCCCAATCTCCTGCATCACCCCCGGTAGAGCCAGAGCTAACTTCCCACTCTCAAGCTCCTCCTGGACCTGCTGCGTCTTCCGAACCTCCGCCTTGTCCACACCACGAGGTCATCGAAACCCAGGATCAGGTAGAGATTGAACGCCTTGAAGTTGAGCGACTTCGGGAGCTGCAAACGCACGATGCTATTAAGCATCGTATAGGATTGGCCGATACGGTCACTCGCATTGCCGGTGACTATCTAGTCAAGGCCAGAGCCGAGTATCCTGGCGTTTCCCAACTCATCGAAGAGAGATTCTGGTCTGAAGTAGAAGCTCTGGCACGGGTTACCGAGGACAAAGCTCTGATCGAAGGTTTCCCTGTTATCGCTGCTATTTATGAGCAAGGGGATTATCCAGACCTCGAGATTGGGACTATGCAGCTGGCAATGTGGGCATACATTACGGATATGGAAGGTTACAAGGCCACGGAAAAGCACACTGTTGAGCTTCTGCGGTGCCTTGTGATGCCCAATGCACAAGAGATCCCTTCGCTCGAATATCGGAAACGATTCGGCAGCGATAATCATCTTGAGATCCTTCTTGAGAAGTCCCAGCATCTCCCAGAGGATTACGATGAGGCAAGGGAGCTGAGAAAGCACGTGGAAACTCAGCAGGCATTGCTTTCGCGCCACCTTGAACACAAGGAAGCAGTTGTTTGGTATCTGGACGAGTGCGACCGACGCTATCGTGAGGCACTTACGCAATGTCAAGAGGAGCGTGAACGACGTGAACGACAGCTTCTCGAGGAAAAACACCGCATCGAAGAAGCACGCCGTATCGAGGCAAAACGTCGCATCGAGGAAAAACGCCGTCTCAGAGAAGTAGAAGCACGCCGTCTCGAAGAAGAATATCGAATCGAGCTCGGACGTCGCCTCGAGCAAGAAGCTGCTGAAGTAGAGCATCGTGCACAGGAGCGTCTTGAGCAGGAGCGTGTTGAACGGGAGGAACGCCGGGAGCAAGGACGTCTCCGCAAGGAACGGGAGCGTATTGATAAGGAGCAACAGCTGGAGGAGGAACGTCTTCAAAAGGAGAGATCAGTGCTGGAGGAACCAGAAGGGAGCCGTCCGAACAAGCGTCGCCGTCAGGAGCAAGAGGACGAAGTAGATGATTCACTCTTTGGAGAATTCGATCCTTTTGGTTCTTCTAACGCAGGCGATGTGGGAGATGGTGCTATCTTTGGCAACAGTGACGAGGAAGAACTTTCTGTTCATCATCGTTCGTCGAAGCGTTCGCGCCAGAGTCGCCAAATCGTTGAAAGCAGCAGCGAGGACGAGCAGGACGATGCAGATAAGGGGAAGGGGAAGGCAAAACCGAAACCCAACTTGAAGGGGAAGGGGAAGGTGAAGGTGAAAGCGAAAGCGGGCAAGGGAGGAAGAGTGCCCGACGCGTCCGATGATGACGACAAAGAAGACGAAGACGGAGACGGAGACGGAGACGAAGACGAAGACGACGAAGACCCTCTGAAGGCCAAAGGCCCTCTTCCCAAATCCGTCAAGAGTGATATTGACACTGCGCATGCCAAGTTCAAGGCTGAAATGGCGGCAATCGCTCATAAAGCTGGTCGTGATTTGAAGAGCGTCTACAACTACCTTGAAGCAGACGACCGTATCCCTAGGGCCGTCAATTATTTCAATATCTTCCAGATATGGTATGGAGTACACGGCGAGAAGCGTCGTACGTCTGGTGGTACGTTGATTGCCTCGCGTGTGAGATATAGAACTTACTTTATCTTTTCGCAGTCACTTCTTCGGAATGGACGAAAGTGGTGACAGCAGAGTTTTACGCCTTCCTGCGCGACAAGCTCTCTGATGACGAGTTCCACGACAACGGAGCTCGTCGACTTGCGCTCAAGGAGCAAATTGAGTGGTACGAAGGTCATATGGAGGATTTGATTGAGGAAAAGAAGAAGGGCAAGATGAACTTGACGATGCGCAAGATTATGCGCCCCTTCATAAGCATGGTAAGCATTTACCGTCGTTGTCTATTATAGGTACTAATGAACGAGTAGGCCGAAAAGATACACCTGGAAACTGGATATCATATTGGGGGCTACGCTCTCCATGAGGATCATGAAGCTCTGACCTGGGTCGCCACGACGGATCTCGAAAACATTCGCAAAACTAAAAGCACTCAGATGTATGCGCAGGCTGCTGACCTGCATGCTTTAATTCGGTAAGTCGTTGTGTATCTGGATGAGGTCTATGGTACTCACGCTGAGAAAGCACGCAACGTATGAAATCTCGTGAAATGGAGGCTGATTTGGCCAAGCTTTACTGGGATCTTCCGAAGCCTAAAGGTAAGTCCACGCGGGACCATCACCGAATGCTTTTACCGAAGATCATGGCTTTCGACGCGAGTAAGAGATCTTATGTACTTCGTTTGATTCACAGTTGTTGATATAGCTGCTAGATCGTCTTGTTGGCTATGGGAGCAATGTGGACTTGGATTTCAGGGATCCCAACAAGCTACAGCTTACACAGTTCGTCAAGAACGCATGGCGAATGCACGTTCGAATTATCAACTGGCCTGTCAACGTCCCCTTCTTCAAATGTGGAGTTGAAGGGACTGACGGTTTCCTACCCGGGTTCAAGTTAATCCATGATATCAAGGCCGAGGACCTTGCATTGATTTGCGACAATCGTATTCAAGCACTGCTTGCGGAAGCGCAAGGTAAAACAATCGATGATGCTAAGCTTTGCGTCGAGATGGTATGTTGGGATGAAGGTAAGTTTTGCCGATTGCTACAATATCATTTCTGACCTGCCATCGCTTACAGATGAGATCGAGTTACCCCTCAAGGAGCAGTGCGATGTAGCATTAGTTACGGACACCAATGGGAACATTGTCGTCGCAGTATCTCATTCGGAGGACTACCGCGAAGAAGTGGACGCAGAGGCAACTTTGTGGGGTGACGGTCCTCCAGATCCTTCAGTTCGCCGCCGGGCTTCTCTACCTTCACCGTCTTCTGGTCCCAAACGTGCTTACAAGCATTCTGCAGCTCCTTCATCGTCACGTGAACATTCTTCTTCCCCATCTACGTCACGACAGCTACCCCGCTCTGTTTCGCCGGCGAGACCATCTGCACCGGGACCTTCACGAGCACCTGCTAAAACTCGAAGGGCGCTCTCGCCTGAGACAGAGGAAAGTGGGCATCCGAGGAAAAAGGCCAAGTATTCCAATTCGACGAAGAACAAGCGCAGTACACTAAAGGACAAGCTAAAGAATCGAATTCCGCGTAGTTGAGCGGCCGTGTGGTATATTTTGGATGTATTTAGGACCCCCTCTTCGTGATGTCTTTACCAGGCTGTAATTGATTGTATATCAGTCTTGTATTGCTGTAGATGTTGTTTTTTTTGGCTTTGTATATATATAGAATTATGTTTTATAGTATGCGATTTTGTAGCTCATTAAGTTTTTATGTATGTTCAATATGGTTGTTATACTTATGCCTACTTATGCTTTAGAATATGTGTATGCATTTATTTTATGCCTCTTAAGACATTTAGCTGTGAGATTTCTTGGGTGATTGGAACTGGGCATCCCAAGGACATGGTAACTTGGGCAGCCCCAGGACATGGTAGCTTGGGCAGCCCCAGGACATGGTAACTTGGGCAGCCCCAAGACATGGTAGCTTGGGCAGCCCCAGGACATGGTAGCTTGGGCAGCCCCAGGACATGGTAGCTTGGGCAGCCCCAGGACATGGTAACTTGGGCAGCCCCAAGACATGGTAGCTTGGGCAGCCCCAGGACATGGTAGCTTGGGCAGCCCCAGGACATGGTAACTTGGGCAGCCCCAAGATGTGGTGACTTGGGCATCCCCAGGACATGGTAGCTTGGGCAGCCCCAGGACATGGTGACTTGGGCATCCCCAGGACATACTCGCTATGATCAAAAGTGAACATAATTCTGATAAAAATGCTACAATAACTCCATGTTTTTGTTGGTTAGACTTGTCAGCATGAAGATACATCCTGTAGGAGAATGGTTTTGTCAGATTCAGACAGCTGTACTCTGAAAAAGACCTCATGGAAGCTGTCAAAAATGCCCTAATTTGCAACTAATTTGAGGGGGAAACTATGATTTCTTAGGTTTTTCCACATTTGACTACAGATTTAAAGGCCCTCAGTACACTTTTGTGACATTTTTTATCTGGAGGGTCTGCAGGACATACTAAGCTCTTATATGAGCTCCTTAGACCCAGGGAGAAGTACTGGAATACACCTAATTTTTCCATGTATATAAAATTACGCTCAGTTTTGATCATAGCAAGTAGTAACCTGGGCATCCCCAGGACATGGTAACTTGGGCATCCCCAGGACATAGTAACTTGGGCATCCCAGTCAGGACCCCAGATACCTGGACAGCCCAGGTTGGGCTTCCCAATGGATCTTGGGCTGGGATGTCCCAGGTATCTGACCCCTCTTAGGGCCAACCTAGGCTGGGATAGTTAAGCCTAAGTAGGGACTTTTAGTAGGTGACTGAAGTGTGGTCCAGTAAGGTGAATTTTAGAAGTTGGAACCCTATAAGTAAGTACTGTATAGTTTCAAATTAAGTTCACTAAATGTTATGTGTTACACCTTTGACCTATTCAGTTCAGAGTTCAGCCACTGCCAGGTGGCATTATGGACTTAAACTCAGTTCAATTTATAGTGGCTGGCATAGCTGGTGACCAAATTTTGCCTATAAGCACTCAAAAATGAGTGCTCAGAGGCCAATGTTATGCATTACAAAGATAGGAATCATGCCAGTTCAGTACACATTACTGAACATAAATTCAAAACAATACAGTATGCTGTGTTGTTTTGAGTAGGAGCTGACATTACACATGAAGCAGGATGTGAACTTCACAATTTCTATGATCTTAATGTATTGTCAGGCCCAGTGAACCAATGAAATTCCACTTTTGGTTGTCTAATCTGAAGCAGTGTACTGGCAGGTCCAAGCTGTAATGCATCACTATGGGTGAACTTTCACTCAAAATGATACATAACCATGAAAGGGCTTGAAATGTAAGGCTCAGGTACCCAGTACCACAATAGTAGTGGCAGAATGTGAATAGGCAGTAGTAATTGTCACTTTTCACAATTAAGCAAGGACATAAATATTTGAAAAAACAAAAAGCAAAGTCACATTTCAAAATGTGTGACAGGGTTCATCAGGAAAAATGGTCTGGGCCAAGGATGACCCCAGGTCACTTAGGCAGCCTAGGCCACCTAGGAATAATGCAAAAACTTTGGACACCTCAGGTGTCCTAGGCCTCCTAGGCCTCCTAAGCCTCCTAAGCCTCCTAGGAATTCTGAGGGTATCCTCAGGTTGCCTCAGGTTGCCCCAGGATGCCTCAGGACAGCCCAGGACAGCCCAGGATGGCCCCCAGAATGCCTAGGAGGCCTAGGATACCTGAGGTGTCCAAAGTTTTTGCATTATTCCTAGGTGGCCTAGGCTGCCTAAGTGACCTGGGGTCATCCTGGGCCCAGACCATTTTTCCTGATGTTGCTGAATAGCATTTCAAGAGGGCTGTCTGTTAAGGGGGGTTGTTGTCAAGCAAGGGGGTTGTCATAGAATGATCCTTTTCTGTGCATGCTTGACTTTTCTCCCTCTCTTGATCTATCACCAACATGCCTGCTCAACATAAAGCAAAGATCAGGCTGCATAATCAGGTATGTTCTTATGTCTGAGCTGAATACCAGTTTGATGAAGAGTGAACATCCATATTCTAATCAGTTGAGAGGGAAGCAAAGTGGTAATCAGAAGTAAATTGTGAGTGCTATCTCACTCACTATAAATAAACTCATTAAATAAAACATAGAACCTGAATATCACCTCAATCATACTTCTCCCGGTTCTGGAGAGAGATTCATACTCTGATGTATACTATTACAATCTGGTGCCCACATGAGCACTCTTCCATCTCAAGACTTTCACCTTGGATTGAGTTGCAATGATGTGGAGACCTTATTGTGCTTAGCCCTAGCTGCTAGATACATACATCAAACAAGGGACATGCTGCATTTTTCAGGATATATCAGCAAGCAGGATACTACCTTCCCCTTATAAAATGGTCTTGGGTATGGGTCTACCATACCTGGGTGGGGCCTATTGTCTCCTCACTATCCACCTATCAACCCTGCTACCTGCTCACTGTCACTTCCTGCCGCCATCCCACCTTTTGCATCCACATGCATGCGCACATGCCTCATTGATTACATCATCCACACCATCAATCTCCGCATCCCTACACCACACCGGCCTCCACACTCTGCCCTTGATGTCCCACACACCGTTACCAACAGGGCTGACAGCCTTTGCTGATCAGCTTGTTGCGATGCTGTGCATACCCTGGTCACTATTGCAGACAATGAGCATGCTCATTTCCTAAAATGTTGCTAAAAATCCGAAAACAATCATTATAAATCCACAAAAAAAAATACTTTGTCCAACATGCTATATTAGACTGGCTTGCTATAATCCTACATGAAATACATCAAGTTCAGCCCACCATGACCCTCCTGACCAATGCACTTCTTCCAATTCCTGCTCCATCTCTTAATCATTTCCCCTATCCATTTTGCCTCCCTCCCAGCCACTCTTCCTCTGAATCTTCCCTGTTGGCCAGCAACCAATTGCTATTCATCATCATGCTATACTCCCTATCCTCTTCCTCCTCAATTCCCATTCAAGTGACATGGCAAAACAATGAAAGCCCGGAGCCACAACCTGGGTGCAATTCGGAATAGGTGCTGACATGTGAGACAATCATTTTCATTGAAACAACCATCCCAGCTGTTCAACTACCAGGGCAGCTTTTCTCAAGAAAGTGGTTTTATACTTAAGTAATTCTTAGAATGTTCCTAAGAATTAAAGTTATCCTGAATTGTAAGCATCAATCATACTTAAGTAAATACTTAAGTATAGGCATAACTAACTCATGCAAAATAATCTTGAAATGGGTGATTATGAAGTAAAAGTAAAAGTGAAAGTAATAAAGTAAAGTAAAGTAAGTACTACCTATTATCCTCTGCAAACTTTAGTTTAAAGTAAAATACCAAATCAGCTGTGTAAGTAATAAAGTAAAGTAAGTTACTCAAAGTATTAGTAAAGTAAAGTAGGTAGCACAGAAGAAAGCCATGAGCAAGGCATAAGTTTCTAAAGAAAATACTAAGCAGAGAGTATATGAGTCCTACTGAATTGTAGTGGTAGTAAAGTGAGAGTAGATAGGATGAGATGGTAGAGGTAAGAGTTGAAGAGAGGTGGTATTGATAAGGGCCCATTGGGTCTTTATATATATGTAAGAAAAATCACATGATATTCCAAGAGAACAATAGAAACTGTTCATTGTCTTGCCAAACTGGCAACAATGGCAAAGTTGTCTATTGTTCCTAACTAGGAAATCTCCACAGCTAGCATATAAAAGGCCCCCCACCTCTGTCCTAGATTTCAGAGCTCCCTCCTGGCTCCAACCTTCTCCTTTACATTACTTCAACAGTCAACTTCCTTGCTTCTTTACATTACTTAAGAAATGCTTATATTCCTTAAGTATTTTTCAAGTAAGCATTTCTCTTAGGAAACAATTACAGTTGTCCATGCTATGGTGTTAAAATTTTTTATATACTTACTTACTTACTGGCTTAATTACTTACTACCTACTTACTTACTTACTTACTTACTTACTTACTTGATGATAGATACTTACTCAAGTACAATATGTTTCTTTCTTTTTTATCTACTATTTACTTGACACAGACCAAGAAGTATGATTGCATTTTACTCAATTACTTAGGTAAAAAAATACTTGGAGTTTACTTAAGGAATACTTAGGTGATAAGTGCTAGACAACTAATTTGTTGCTTTATGCAAACTTAGGTATCACTTAAGTATTACTTGAGTATTACTTAAGTATAAAAAAACTTTCTTAAGAAAAGTTGCCATAGATTTACAGCTGTTTAGATGAACCTGTAAGGGAGCATGGGATGAGCCATGCTCTGACAACATTTATGCAGATTGCACTTATATATTGATGTCCAATATCAAACATGAAGAAGTTATCTTCTGGCTTGAAGAAAGGGCACAAATGGATTGGGGATGAGAGGGAACGACAAAGGAAGAGAATCACCCACAGGCGAGGATAATGTGATGTTGATATTGAGCAATGGTGTTGGCTAGATGGACAGAGCAAGTTATCATCACCAAAAAAGTCCCAAAGGCCATCTCTGTGACACCTAGACCCAGTGACATCAATGATGATAGCATATGGAGGGAAACTCATCAAAGGGGACAGACTACTTTCGTAAACTGTCTTTACTTCAACTTGCACAGAGAGCAGCAACAGTGAGTGCTATTGTCCGCTGGCCCCAACTCTGTCCTCCTGTGTATGCCAAATTCCTATCAGAGTCAAGGATTATTGTTCAGTGGTGCTCAATTCGGCCAATAGAAAAGTGCGTTGAGTAAAAATGGCCGAGCTGGGTGCATAGAGAAAATCACCTGAGGTTAATGAGGTGGATGAGGGTGAAAATGTTAGATATCATGTGATATCAGTAAGTATTTCCGATTAGCCAGTTTGCACGGCAAAGCTTAACCGGGACCGGAGTTTATCCTTTACATATGATTATTTCATTGTTTTCTCATGTATTCGGAATTTACACATATACTCCATGTTTCGGCGATCCCTCTTTTCCCTCAGCCTTCATCACTATCACTGTGACTTCTGGCTGAGGTATGTTTCTCTATTTATGCTGTATGCTTCACTATACTTATACTATACCTATAGCTTAGTATTGTACTGATCTAGTGCTCTGGATTTTAACAGGTTATGGGCCCCGAGTCCACCTAATAATCAAAGCCAATTACAGTCACTAGTGAACTGGAATCTTTTCATTTCTTCCTCATTATTATCGAACTCTCATATCATCACTGAACCATGGGTACTCCTGTTACTGCTGCTACACAGACTGCACCTACTCAGACTGCTACTGCTCCTACTGCTCCTACTGCTCCTCCTGCTACTCATTCTCTGCTCCCTGCCACTTGGGTGATACTGAGTGGCGGTGATACACCGATTTTTCAGCTAAGGCTAGAACTGCGCAGAACTGATAATCCTAAGTTCTGTTTGTAACAAAACACGGTCAATAAGAGAACTATAGTGAGCCCAACCTGATAGTTGAAATCCATTGAGGGCATATTGTACCCAAGAGGTTGCAGAGTAACAGTACACGTAATGGTATCATACTTAACTTTGTGAATGCGCCTCAATCAAAGTCCTATGCGCGGTATGGTGTAGCAAGGCAAGCTTGTTGGATAACAAGTTGCTGACTGAGGCAGATAAATGAGCCCACATACAAGCTGTACTAGGCTAGGTCATCGAAGGATATACCCAAGGGATCAAAGTCTTAAACCAAGGCATTGCTTCCGTGATCAGCTCACCGAGGAGTCTTCACAACACTCAATTGTATCAAACAAAGCAAGATGGACCAAGATGGGAAAGTGCCTTAAATAGCGCCCCCAGAAGTTGACGCTTGTTGGCACAAAAGTGCCTAGGCAAATTGTCACTGCAAGCCAATGCAGCCACATGACCAAACTTGCTGTAGCTACTTCAGGAGCATGGAACAACCAGGAAGGATCTCTATCCGAGCCTTAGCGTTTTCCCAAGATCCATATGCTACCAAGCATCTAGACTCGAGGCCGCATGGAACTAGGGATAATAACTAGTCTCCCATTGGCAAGGAAAAACATAGAATACTTCCGAGGGCTGTTCTGCTAAAGGAACTGGTGAGCTTTGTAAAAAGGCAAATGACTAAAGTCAATTCGGACCAAAAACCCAAAAGTTGACCTCATCGAGGAAGACAAATGAACAAGGCAGAGAAACAATGAGGCAAAACCATAGTACACACACATATATGGACATTATTTTATCTTTTCCTCTTTACTTATTCTGTTTCACTTTATCTTGCTCAGTTTCTCTCATTTCCCTATTTATTATATCTTGCTCCATATATAAGGTAGCTACTCTATCTCGGAATAACAAGTTAGACTTGATACCTGAAACACAGTTCTATCTTAGGACCTGTATAGTATTTGGCATCCGCAGGTGGATAAGATTGGTCTATACAACCTTTGAAACAGGTGGCCTTCTTGTAACCTCAATAATACTGAGGCAATTCAATCTACTTCCCAGTTATTAAGTCGAGTGTTCCTGGTTTTCATCTCGGAGGGAAGTCACATCAGTCTTAGGACTGCAGGTGGAGCCTAATGTGCACATCTTGCTGAGCCCGTTGTTGATTAGGAAAGGTCTTGGACCCAAGTGTTGGCTTGGTGTAGTTTTAGGGAGGAAGCTCCTCGGAGTGTTACCTAGCTTACCAACTTGTTTACCTCTTGCCCGCTCTTCACTGAGTGTGTTAAAAATGCCTACTCAAGTGACTTGTGCAGCGGTTGTATAAGCTTGTTAGGTAACTCACAGGATCACCTGAGAGTTGGAGTATCATTGCGCAGCGATGTAAAGGCTCCTGATTCACGCTAAGTCATTTGTTGAGTCAGCGTACTTGACCCGTGCTTGGGTGTTTCATCTCGGATATGCAAAGTTGTTTGTTGAGTCGGTGTACTTGACCTGTGCTTTGGTGTTTGCTTTTCCCCCTTGATTAGTTCAGTGCATTGTCATACATTAGTTGACTTTTCACAACCTTCCTCCAATACAAACCTTGTTCATTTGCACTGCCTGTGCCTCTGTCAAGTGCTTTCTTTATGAATCAAATAGTAGTAGAGGGAACCTTTGACAACCTCCTTCCTTGCATTAATTAAACCTTTTGGATTAAATCTGATTGGGGTGATTGTTGTTTGGTTGGTTTTCATACCTAGCACAAATCTAACTCATCAGCGGTACTGGTCTTTTTCCAAAGGCTGAGCATCAGATGCTTAAAGGAGAGGAGAATTATGCTCCTTGGTCTAACATCTTTTTGACTGCAGTCGAGACCATTGGATGCAAGCAGATCTTGTCTGGTGCCATTCCCTGCCCAGATCCAGTTCTACATCCCACTGAATACGGAGTCTGGTCAGTCATGGATTCTTACATTCGGAACATGCTCAGTCAGTGTATCCAATACTCTATGCTGGGCATGATCCAGGATCTAAACTGTCATGCTGCGTTTAATTGCCTGGCAGCTACTTTTGGTCCCAAGGGTTCAGGTCTGTTGATGACTTTCTTTTTACGCCTCAACCACCATCTCCCTTTTTTGCATGATTTTGCATCTCTGTCAAAACACTGCCAGGATTTCGAAACTTCATTGTGGAACATCAGGCAGAGTGGCTATACGGTTGATGAGGGTTTTGCTTCTGCCATTCTTGTCACCACTCTCCCCAACAATCCTAATACTCCTGGGTCTTGGCACACCTGGATCAGTAATTTTTCATTGACCTCTGCTACCACCATTGCGTCAACTGTTGCACAAATTCTTGGCTCCTATTGTTCAGCTCACCCTGATGAAAGTGGAGACTCTGGCACATTGAATGTTGATTCAGCTATCACCACCATTGAATGTGCACTACTTGCTAAAGGGAAGTATTTCTGTTGAAATTGTCTTACCCAAGGTCATACTATTGACTATTGCTGTCAACCTGGTGGTGGTAAGCACAATCCTAATGGTAATCAGGGAGGTAAAGGCAAGAATAAGGGAAAGAAAAAGGATAAAGATTGAGCCCATGCTGTGGATAGTGGGGGAGGAGGTGGTAACGAGCAACCTACCTCATCAAACTTTGTAGAATCTGTTTCCAGCACCAATATTATCAATTATTCCATTTACATGGTGACTGACTCTTCTCCAAGTCCAAATTCCCCCCAGCCTATTAATTAGTCAGTGTATCCAGCTGGTACTACTGCCAATAGGCCTCCCATTATCATTGATTCTGGTACAACATCTCACATCCATTCTGTCTGTGCCAATTTCACAACTTTCCACCATCCAGCCATTTCCCAGAAAGTTACTGGATTTGGTTCTGGTACAATGAAGATTGCAGGTCATGGTACAGCTGTTTTTCTAGCTCGTCGCGAACATGCAATGACTCGTCTTAGTCTTAAAGACACTACTTTTGTCACTTCAGGCACCTACCAAACTGACCTACTTAGGGTAAAAAAATGATGTCCTTAAATATGCCTAAGAGGCCCCTGTTTGGGGTAGACTACCCACCCATCATATAAGGTGTGTAGCTACCCCAACCTGGGGTGGCTACCCATTTTTCTCCAAGTTGACTTGGGTAGCTACCTATCATGTCATGTCATGCAGTGCCTGGGGTCTCTCCTGGGTAGCTACCCAATGGTTTTTGAGCATTTTTTCTGCAGTACAGAGTACATTTCATATGCCATTTAACTATATTTATTGGGTTCCATAAGGGTTATTATCTCTGTCAGTTCATATCATTGGCATAGCTAGCTACCCACCCATTCATGTAGCTTAATTGATTGTATTACACTTGATATATTTGGTGAACCATGTTACTACAACTGATAACAATAAACATGGATGGGTAGCTACCTAATTATTTGCATTGACATCAAGCTCATGCATACCATGAATATACAAACCATGAACCATATATATTAAATATGTTACAAAGTATACAGACCCATATACAACCACCAATATTGTGGGTAGCTACCCACCTCAATTCTATAAGTCTATCTACTATATTTATACATAGTAAGTATGTTACAAAGTATATAGACCCACCTTAATTCTATAAGTCTATTTTATCTGCTATATAAATATACATAGTAAGTTAACAAAGTATAATAGATAGACCCACACAACCACAATATTGTGGGTAGCTACCCTTCTTAATTTTTATGAGGGGTAGCTACCCACCTTAATTTTTATGGGGGGTAGCTACCCAGCTCAATTTTTATGAGGTAGCTACCAGCTTAATTTTCATTAGGGGTAGCTACCCACCTTAATTTTCAGACAATTTGAATCAAAAAAAACTTGTTGCTACATGGATCTATACTTTGCCATTTCCAATATAAACATATAATGTACACCATATAATGTACACTTTGACACCTACTTCAACTAATGAGTTCTTGCTCACATGGGATGTCAACTTGTAAAGTGGTTGGTATTGTGTTACAGTATATAAGAAATACATAAATGAATGTAGAATTCTACATTGCTAAGTTAGGCATCCTGCTTCTGTTTCTTTGACAGTCCTGCCTTTGATGCTACCACCTCAACTGCTTTTTCCTTACCCTTCTCCCTGTCTTTATCAAGATGAGCATGCTTCCTTGGTTGCTTATCATCACTTCCATTATCATCAGCAGACAAACTAAAAGCTCTGTGGACTTTGCGAGTGCCACCTGAAGGAATAGGATGCGGATGGGGCTTGTTTGTAATCTTCTTTTGGATGCGTGCAGGATTCGGAGGGCTATCTAGCACTCTGACCTTGAGAGTGTTGTCCTTGCTAGGAGCTGCCTGTTCTTCATCCTCGCTGTCCAAAAGGCAGAGGCGATTGGCAGCCTTACCCTTACATTGCGCCTGACTGTCTGTCAATGTCTTCTTTCCCTCATGACCTCCCTTCTTACGCCAAACTGTAACCACCTGTTTATCCTGATTCTTCTGAACCACTTCCTCCTGACTCTCCTCATCCTTGTTCTTGTCCTCTGAGTCGTCACCCTTCTCCCCATTGTCAGCCTCTGGAATGTTGGTATCAATGTTCTTCCCAGCATGCTTGATGAACTTCTTTGAATGAAGGACTTTTGCTAACACAAGTGGTTCACTGTTCCTTTTTGGGACTTGAAGGAGAATACCAATGTTCACTTGATCTTTGAGTGTCTTCTCCTTATCGTCTAGAGAAACTGTAGTTAGATTTGTCAAAACCTATTAAACCACTGATGGCTTACCATCATCCCAAGGAACAAACCGTACCAGATCTTCAAAAAAAAACCTTTCATTGTTCATTGTTGCTATCTTCCTGTGAATCCTGATCCATTGCCACCTCAGCTGTCTGCTCTCTTGCCTCCTGTTGCCAGAATTGGACATATTGTTTGACGATTTCCTTCACATACTTCAATGGCATATTTGCGGAACCTTGGATACCTCCCAGAGGACCAATTGCCTTCATACCGACAGGATAGTTGATTAGTTTGACTTTGGCCTCATAACAGAGGTCGGCGAAAGCAGAACCCCATTTCATCTGCTTGTAGTCTTTATTCAGATGAACTTCACCTACCCAAAGATAGAATGAGTGTATACATATATAATGAGAGTACAGCAACTCATGTAGAGAGTGTAACCAGATATCTTTGAGTAATCCATGCAAAACCACCTTGTCTGTGCCTTTGTTTAAGTATTGGTTGACCATCCCCTGTTTTGCTGGATTGAGTGCAACCCCACCCTGTTTCTTCAACATCAGTTGAGAGTGAATCATAGTGCCATAGTCAACAGATTGACTTTTCAACTGCAAAGGATTTGCATCCTTCATGGTGACATATAGCGGGTCACCACCAAAAGCAACGGCACACGCAGACACTGCATTGACAATCCATCCAAAGCATGATACTTGATATACCTTGTAAATTTGACATCCCTATAGATATTGTAAAATGAGTCATTGAATAGTTGAATATTCGGAAAACGTACTCAATTGATGAAAGGCACAGCCAGCTTCTGAAGTTCCTTCTCAGAAAGTCCCTTGAGACGTTTCTTGGCTGTTTGGGTGGCCATGGCTTTTTTGTACCACTCCATAGCACCCTTGAACTCCTCCTCATCATCGTCATTGTGCTTTTCAAGGTACAACACACGGATCTCCTCCTGAAAGTCCTTATTGGACTGTCCCTCCTTTGGTTTCATGTTTAAGCTGTCAGGATGAACCGCAAAAGCTTGGAACCCATTCCATTGATTCAGTGCTCGGTTGTCACGTACCACATCTCCAACAGCTTGCAAGAGGCAGCCCACCATTTTCCCCTCCTTCACTGCCAGTGCTTCGAGGTTGTTGTGGTATCATTGACGAAGCACAAGGGCTTGTGCTTTGACCTCCTTTGACAACCTCCCTTGCCAGCCATAGCTGCAATCCTAACAGCTTGAACAATGGCTACAACCACAAGTTGCAAATGCTTCAACAGGGATATTACCACAGCTGCAAATGCAGACTGGGATATTGCCATATACCCTTGAAGAAGGGCACCTATGGATAAATCCCTAGGAGCAAAGTAGTCATGGGATTTGATTGACTTGTGAATTTGCTGCCCCATCCCAAATGGGACAGGGTGTGCCCTTTCCCAAATCAGAAAGGGCACACTCGGCCACAGCATCTGGCTGAACCAGGGCAAATTCTAGCAAAATTACTGCCAGCTGGAGCAATTGAATGGTAGACCTTTCAATAAAGAGCTGACCAGCACCAAAGCTTTGAATGAATCATAGTCATAACCACTGAGCCACTAGGGCAATGAAATGCAATAATTTAATAACCACTTAATGCATAATTTTGGTTGATTAAAGTGTATATACCTGTACATACCATACCACCTATGCAAAATCAAAGCATTCAGCCTCCTCAGCCTCTTCCTTGCCGTCATCTTTGACTTCGTCTGGTGCCTCCACATCCCCTCTGTCATTTCCTGTTTCATCACCCTCAAAATCCTCCTCATCATCATTGTCATCTCTCCCATCCAAGCCCAGCTCCTCACGCGCAGCCCTGTTGTTTGCTTCTTCCTCCGCTTTAAAACCTTCCTCTTGATGCAATGATACACTCCAGGCCTTTAATGCTTGTAACACTCATAGAGTGCCTCAAACTTGTTGCTGTAGACCTCATGAAGTCCAGGGGCTTCATTAGGGCAGAAAAGCAACCAGTTAACTCCACCTTCAACATGTTTCATGCTAGAACAAACCCAGTGAGCACAGGGAAATCAAAAATCTGGACGCAATAAACTTTGGTTAGTACAAAAATTGTCACTAGGATCAATTCATACCTTTAGAGCTGATGTACCCGCACTGTAAAAGGTTAAGCAAGTTAGAGACTGAGATTAAAAGGTAGCAAAATTAAAAGAAGCGAATTCCAATTAACCACTCACTAAGCTCAGCTGATTGCATCACCATTGTTGGCCCAAACTGCATAGAGAATCATTGAGCCCAGGATGGATAGAAGAATGGAAAAGTGAACCATTGTTGAAAACATGATCCGTGTCAGTCTTCTCAACAGTATGCAGTGTGAGAAGTGCTACAGCACTCAATTGCTTATTCAAGATCTTTTGTGCAAACGCAGACTGGATGAAAAATGCATTGAGTCTTGATATTGGTGATCAGCAAGACAAACAAACCTGAACAACATTTGTTCTGTCCAGGCAATTGATACAATTCACCCTAAACACGCCTTTCTGTTGTGACAATACAACCCCATCAGAGACCCAGAAGAAAGCTTGAGAATCAAACCCTTTTTCCATTGCCTCAATGAGGTGTGAGATATTTTCATACCTACACGGTGATAAGATCAGTGTCCAAAGGGTGAGATAAAATACCTACTTCATTCCCTTTGTCTCCTTATGAAAGTCATAATCATTGTATTTGGCATCCGGAAGATTGAGCTCTGTGAGGTATTCATGGTAGGTGTTTGTAACACCTCCCTCACTTGCCGGTTTGTTCGGCAAGATTGATGACCGTCTGCAAGAAACATGAGTTTGTACTCAAGTTGTGGGGTCAAAGATTCACAAACATGGGGCCCATAGCGAGGAACAGTGTGTTCAAAATGTCTCTTCATCGCATTTAGATGCTGCTAGCGTGTCCTGTCTGGAGAAACCAACGGCGGTGGTTTCAATCCATATCCAGTTTGCATCCAGAAAAGCGGAACTAAAAATGGGTATGTGATGTTCATAGGATATGACAAATGGCAGATATAACTTACTTGACCTTCAGATTTGAATGTAACTAAAGATATTCGTTGATCCATTGCACTAAAATTTGGGCATTAAAGAAGGGAACTTTTTTTCTGCGAAGCATGGACATACTTTGACTCACACGATGGTTTTGCTCTCTACAAAGTTTGCAACATGCGTGTTGTCATCAATTCCTCACCATTGATACCTCAGACCTGCTCAATCTCTAGATCGTCTCGACACTATAGCATAGTCAAGAAGGATACCTTCACCCTCAGTGTCTCGTGGGTCTGGAATATGGAAAGATGCTGTTTGATGGTAGCCCTGCATTATCGGAAGGATATAAGAGTGAAGGCCTGAATCTACGAGTGGCTTCACCAACCACTTGTTCCACCAGAATTGCCTATCTACTTGACACCAAAGCAGTAATGTTGGATACGGTTCAGCCATGGGATTGATGTTGTCAAAGTCAAATACATTTGGGGTTTTTGGAGGAAGTGCATCCAAATCAGCAAGGAGATCATGTTGCTTTTTGGATTTAGCCATTCTTTGCTGCTTGTGTTGCAGAGAACAAGTGATGTCTGCAGGTTGTTAGCTACGGTATACAAGATCAGCAAACAATGTACCAAATGTATAAGCGAAGAACATCCCCTTGGAGAATTCTCATATACACTCTCTGAGAATCTTATCCTCAATTTAGAGTGTTTCTCCTCCACAGTTTCTGGCGTAAGAATGTACTAGTGGTAGCTGAAATTGAGATTGTAGATGATAGCCAAATTGAGGGTCTCCTTGTGAGCCATAACATTTCAGTATGTTTCTTCTGAAACCATTGACGCTGGTTTGCCAGTCTTGGGGTCAATGTATCCGTAGAGGTCAGTGAAAAGTTCTTTTTTGTCTCCTTGTGTAGATTTGAGACAGCGATATGGGCGGCAAGCATAGTCGGGATATTTTGTTGTGAGGTAGGCTGCAGTCTCGGCGGCGAGGTTCTGAAAGGCAGGAAGAGTTAGATGGGAAGGACAGCTGTAAAAGTGCATTGTACAAATGTTGAGCTCAACGGTGGTTACACCTTGATAAACACCCTGAACAACCTTTTGCATGACCCTGAAGGATATTGAGAGCTTGAAAAGAATGAGACAGATGCAACATACTTGATAGGATCCACGTGGTTCATGTTGAGGCACAACTTGTCTGTGCGGGAGGTGATCTGAAAGAGAATGAGAAATGCACATTGAAAAGTTGGAAGAATTGCACCTTGTCAAAGTGTGGTTACATGAGGGCAATCAACAGACGGTCCAGAATTACAGCTGATTCAAGTTGAGCTGATGGGCTGTTCAGATATGAAGGATGCTACAAGTGTGAAGGACGCCATGCCTCACAGTCCTCTGAATCTCATTCCTTAGAGAGTCTCATCTTTTCCAAGACTGACCCAGGGTAAGATATTTACATGACACACAATAAATCATAATGTCAAAGCGGTCGAAGCAACTCTACTATCTAAGTGAAAGTAACATTCACTTACTCCAATTGCGATTGATCAGAGGTTGTGGTAAGTACTCAAGAGCACCTCTCCTCCTGGTAAGAACCAATCGCCAATTTATGCCAGAGGAAAAGAAACGTCTGGGATGCATGCAATGGTCTCAAAAACGAGAATGGATACTCTAAAATTCAAGGCAGCAAGCAACAAACTGTGATGTATGCTTTGTTCAACTCTCCAGTAGGTTTGCTGGCATGGATCCGCAAAAAGGTTGAGCTTTCCACTGAGGAGAACTCCATTTGGGATCCCAGCATGATCATCACCACTGCTTTACCTTATATTCGGCAGCGCAGGACACGCCAGAATATACAAAGAGGCCAACTCAGAGTACTACTTGTAGGTTAGCTATTTTTGATTGGTCTCATATTGTTATGATTTAGAGGTGCAGCACCATGAAGGATACATGCAGGATTGAGGGTGAATTTCTCAAGAAGGTCTCAAGCGATGCAGGCAGCCTATTGCAAGTCAACAATCATTATCAACACAATTAGGGTAATTATTCTATTTGAGGGCTGCCACAATCTAAACTCATGTCTATGCATAAATCCTATCAAGCATGCAGTGGGGCGCATGACTGGAATTCTTCCATCCGGCTTTAACTCTGTACGGTTTGACTTCCATTTGCTCAGACTACCATAATAATTGGCATTTAGTACTCATAGTTCATTCATCATAGAATGAGCCATTCATGTTGTCCAGTTCATTCTGCTCAATCACTCATTTTGTGGAAAAGAAACGCTTGGCGCCACTGCCAAGGTCCTCAATCCCAAATTAGTACGTCTGACCCTCAAAAGGCCACAACACTTCAAGTGGTCTCCAGGCCAAGCTGCTTCAAATCTCATCATCTACATTTCTATTCAAAGCCTACCCGTTCAAGATTCCAGCTTATACTCCCAGATGCTGAAAATCTGCACAGAACTTTTGTCTGTGCTGAATTAACTCACTCTTCTAAGAACAATGTTAAGTTTTAGCATACTCAGCTTGTCTTTCCTATTGCACTAGAAAGAGGTGGGTTTCTCAGTACTTCAAGGGGTGCATGAAGCATTTTGAGCCTCATTTGAAATCGGAAAGCAGTCCTGAGTTTGTCCACACCTGGATAAATGAAGGTTTGGCTGTAGGCCCGTAAGTAAGAGCGCGACGCAACTCATAAGCGCCGTTGTAGTAAGCGCTCAATTGCAGCTAACATGTGTGCACTGATTTGATTTGCTCTCAATGTTACAAGCCGGTTCTTTCAATGCTGCTGCTGGCCCAATGAAAATTTGAACAGACTATGTTCCAAAATGTGAGTTTTTGTTAATCTTATTCTCAGATTGTTACTAATGTTCCTTCTAGTTGGGTCCAAGAATGCTAAAGCTGCAATGACTACCTGTAGTATTTGCGGACAGCAGATCGCAGTTGATGAGCTGGCAGAGCATATGCGTATCAAGCTGCTTGATCCTTGGTGGAAAGAACAATGAGATAATCTCAAAGCTTCCAAAGCCCAGGCATCCGAGTTGCAGCATGGTGCTAATGTTGGCTTGTCTCTCAGGAACCTCGCTCATACTCGTGTTGACATATTTGGTGCTGAAGTCGACGAAGAGAGGCGGAAGAGGGAGGAGGAGGAGGAGCAAGAGAAATGGAAAGAGAGGGAAAAGGTTGTTTGGGATGGTCATACTGCCTCAAAGGCCAATACTCTGGACAAGTTCTCCAAAAACATCAATTTTGACAAGCAGATCGCTGCTACTCACCGTTCGAAAGGTCTTGGACCATACGTCGTTTATCTATCTTATCTATATTGAGTATCAGCTAACTTTGTGTGGTTTTCAGACAGTAAGCCAATGCCATCAGCCCTGGAATCGGTCCCGCAGCTATTCCCAGTCCACTTACATCCCTTCCCCCACCTCAAGCTTCATTGCCTGCACCTCCGCAGGCATCTTCTAACCCAGCATACTTGACTGCTACAGTCTCTTCAGGTCCTCAGCCTGCCTCCACGTACCAGACTCCTCCTGTCATGCTCCCTCCTTTGCATTTCCAAGGCGTAGACCCAACAATGGGTTTTGGCTTCCAGTCTGCACCTGGAATACATCCTTCAAGGGTGGCTGCCCTGGTGGCTGCAAACAATGTATTGCAGTCTCAAGCGGGTGTTGTTCGAACGGCTGATCAAATGGAGGGTGTCGAGGACAATATCCCTCCTGCCAAAAGGCAAAAGGTGAACAGGGTCCCCGGTAGTCAAATCTACTCTGAAGAAGACTGGATTGGATTGCATCCTGTGAGTTGCTCATTTGTTTTGCAATCATTTCGATACCTGACATTATCTGCGTAGCATCCCATTTCTCTCCAGTTTCAGTTACCAATGGATACCACCAAAGCCAAGTGGAAGCTCAACAGCAAGATTGTCACTATCCCCGATCTCCCTCTCAATCTTGTTTCAATGCTACGGGAATGTATTATCCAAACTGCTTCCAATTCATCCCCCAATGACGCCTCTGAGGGTTCCGAAACCTCCCAGCAGTTATGCAGCACCTCCTAGACACTTTTCTAAACAACTGTTTCACCTGAGATCTGGTGCATATAATTGGCCAATTCGTTTCTATTCTGCACAACAATGATGCACAACCCATTTGGACACGTAACCCCACTGACATCTCTCACTGATTGAGACCGTTGTTTTGAATGATGAGCTTGAAAGGAATGCCCATTAAGTGCCTACGGACCGCGTTTCTGAACATGATTGTTTGGCAATCTCACGGTTGAATTTTGCTCTTAACGTTCATTCAGCACGACGGACTATGGCTCAAGACTTGCCTAAACCTCCTCAGGCCCATGGTACATCTTGTTCATTCTTATTGGAAGAATTTTTCGACTTACTTCCTTGATTGTAGCTCCCCTTTTCTTGAATAATTCCCCTGCATCCTGCATTGACTTCTCACATGGTGACTTGAAAGTCTATTCTGGTGTTTCCGGTGCTTACTTTTTTTGATTTCTTCCTTTGCTATCCTTCCATTTCTCTCAAAATTGATGCCTCTTCTTGCTCAACCTGGCAACTCTATTATCTGATGCAACTCATATGGATGTGTAGGTTTGCTACTTTCCTACTGCTTCCAACTCGTCCCCCAACAATGCCTCTGAGACCTTGTATGGTCCCGAAACCTCCAAGCAGTTACACAGCACCTCCTCGACGCTTTTCTAAATGACTGTTTCACCTGAGATCTGGTGCCTATAATTGGCCAATTCATTTCTATTCTGCACAGCGACGATGCACAACCCATTTGGACACATAACCCACCAACATCTCTCACTGATTGAGACCCTTGTTTTGAACGACGAGCTCAAAAGGAATGCCCGTTAAGTGCCTACAAACCGCATCTCCAACCGTGATCTCATGGTTGAACTTTTCTCTTGATGTTCATTCAGCATGCTCCAGACTTTCCTAAAACCTCTTCAGGCCCAGTACGTTTCTTCCATTTGTATCAAAATCTCTTCTCATTTGACAGCTCAACCTGTACTCAGCAATACCTCTGGCAATGACAAATTTTGAAATCAATGTGTAGGTTTCTTTGGTACAACTACAAAATAGGGGAGTTTTAGAGGTGCTTGCAAAGCAAGCCTCAATTGAAGAGCAGCTGGAGTATCTTCGGTGCGTTTTTTCACTGCATGCATGAGTAGCCAACTCTGACCTTTATTCAGACACTTTCTACTCCAACAATGAGAATTTCCAATGCTCTTGACAAATCCGATATGCATCTTTAATGACCCTTTTGTGCTCAAAACTGGGAATGACTTGGTCATTCATTTTGTCCCCAACAAGGAAGCAAAAGTCCTCTCCATTACTGATACTGGTATTGGTACGGTCAAGGCTGATATGGTGAACAACCTTGGTACCATCGCGAAATCTGGAACAAAGGTTGGCAGTTTTTCATTCTTTCGCTCATTTTCGTGGCAATTTTAGGGTTTCATGGAAGTCTTGAGCTCTGGTGCTGATATCTCTGTGACTGGTCAATTTGGTGCCAGTTTCTACTCTGCCTACCTTGTCGCCAAGCATGTGCAGGTTATCTCCAAGCACAACAATGATAAGCAGTACATCTGGGAGTCAGCTGCAGGCGGTACCTTCACCATCACTCAAGATACCGTCAACATTCCTCTGGCCGCAGTACCAAGGTCCGACTTTACCTCAAGGAAGACCAGCTCAAATACCTCAAGGAGAAGATCAAGGACATAGTGAAGAAGCACTCGGAATTCATCTTCTACTCAATCCAACTTGCCATCACCAAGGAGGTTGAGAAGGTAAACTTTCTTTGTAATGTTTAGTACGCGTCAAGCTAAATTTGCCCCTTTGTAGGAGGCAGAGGCAGTGGCCAATGCCAATGCCGAGGATAAGCTTAAGATTGAGGAGGTCGAGGATGAGGACAACAAGCCCAAGGACAAGAAGATGAAGAAGATCAAGGAGGTTGAGACCACCAATGAGGAGCTCAATGAGATGAAACCCATCTGGACACATAACCCCAGTGACATCACCACTGAAGAATATGCCACATTCTACAAGAGCTTGACCAACAACTGGGAGGACCACCTTGCTGTGAAGCACTTCCCTGTCAAAGGTCAACTCGAGTTCAAGGCTAGACAGGTTTATATGGATGTATAAGTAGAATTTATCATTGTATTGAATCAGCAAATCTGAATGTGCAATAATGCTGGCCCAGGCTACATACATGGCCCAGCCTAGAAGTAACATAATTCAATTAGTGTACTCACTTACATTGTTTGCATGAACAAGTGGTTAGTGTGCACCGTGAGCGTTTATTGACCAATTAGGTGCTGGAGTATCTCTGGAGCACAGGGTTCAATTCCTTGCAGCGACATTTTACTCCGGCTCTATTTTGGTCCGGTGAATGCTTCCGGTGTCTCCGTTGCGCTCATCTTTGTCAGCGTGTACCTTTGCCTCGGTGACTCATCATCCCAACGCTATGGGTGCTGGAAATACTGGTGCATGGGATATATCCCTTGGTCATGGTGGTGCTATGGATTTATCCCATAGCGCCATTCCAGAGGCATTGGCTCTTCTGTGGTTATATCCCTACTGAAGCATTTGCAAAGTAGGGATATAGCCCAGTGTCAAGTCTTCAGGATAACAGTTGCAGGTGCCCTTGCTTCTTGTCCATCTCTTTGTTTTCCTCCCCAGCTTGCCCAGACGGCTCATCGGTGTTGTCATCTGGTGCTTTAGAGATATTGTTGCCTTTCCTTTTCTTCCCCTTCCCCTTCCCCTTCCCCTTCATTTGACTTTTTGAAGTTTGCTCCTTCATCTTAGCCGAAGCCTTCTTCCTCTGCTGCTTGACTAGATTCAGGAGTGTTCGCCTCCTTTCCTTCACTGCGACAGAGATTTCCAAAACCCTGTTTGACTTTGCAACAGCAGTCAAATGCCCAGCATCATTAGGTTTGTTGCTGGCAACAGAGCCCTGGTCATTGGGTAGCGCTTGTTCATGTCCATCAAGATGAAAGACGTTGTCCACTTCCTCCAGGAGGAGAGACTCGGGCTTCTCAAGGGTAGACAATGAATGCCCACTGACACTGGGTATAGGGCATGGCAAAGTTGGTGGGATGCTTGAGGACGGTAATCCCATCATGCGATAAGGACGAGCGGTTCCGGGTGTAGCGGTTGGTGAAGAGGAGCGAGCATGGGAAAAGGGAGTGGGATTGCAAATGGGATGCTGAGACGCAGAGTCCTCTTCGAAGAACTTGGGGTGGAACATTGTTTTGTGCTTTGGAATTTCTACCAAATCAGTCAGTTTCTGTTGAATGAATCTAATGAATAGATGTACTTGGCCCTTCCTGTGTTTCCGATTCTGCCAGTTTCATTTTGAGCATAGCCTGCAAGACTTTCTGGCCTTCCTCATCATCATCCTCACAGCCCATTATCTCCCCAAAGGCCTTTTCCAGCTCCAGCTGTGACACGGCTTTGAGGAAGTCAGACACAACCTTGGTGGATGCGTGCTTCTCTCCATCCATGTAAGCCTTCAGAAGGTGCCAGCCTTCTTTGAGAATATCATCTTGCTTGATAGATTCTGAACTGCTAGTAGTAAAACCAGCTGGTGAAGGCGAGCAACTGGGTTCAGACACGGATCTGGCTGAAGAGGGTGAACGGTTGGGCTGAGGCGTGGGGTTCACCTGCTTCTGGCGACGGGGGATAGTAATTGTGACGGAGTCGAGCTTTAGGGGTTTTCTGTTTTGAACCTTGGCTTTGGCACCATGGGTTTTTGCCTTATCGACCGCAGACACCATGGCCATTGCTCGAGTTTTTGCCATGACAGATGGTGTTGTTTCAAAAGTGAGATCTGAGTGAATCGTGAAGTTAGTGAGTGTAAATGCTTGAGTGAGATAAGGACCATACTGATTGTCCTATGACTGGTTCATATGCAAATCGAGCATCGAGCTTAGCCATTGTCCTTCTAAACAAGGCATTGCCACTTCCAATTGTCTCATTAGTTTAGGGTTGTTTTGGACCACAGTTCATTCTTTCCCAAAAGTGGACTTTGACTGGACAAATTTGGGCACAAACAATTGCTTTAGTTTAATCAAATTTCCTCATTGTTACAAAATGCTACATATACTGGTACTACTGATAGATAGATTTTTTCATAAAATTCAAGATCATTATTATTATGGAACAGTGCGTTCTATCACTACTGCTAGTACTAATGGTTACTAATAATACCAGACGAGCTTTACAGAAACGAGTGGCGTGCGCATTAAAAGAATGGCGATGAAGATGAACGGTTGCGCATTTGTGAATGCTTATTGAGAATGGAATGGTGATGGTGATGGGAAGAACAATGCTTGGGGACTAGCGAGACAACCAACAGCAGTCAGCGGTGTAGTTGTCAATAAGCAGCTGAGTACGACTTACCTATGAGAAGGTGAATAGTGAGTTGAATGCGGCATTTTAGAAGAGCAGAGTACGAAAGAGATTGTGGAATGACTGCAATGATATTAGACTGTAAATCATTGCAATGAGAATTTAACGACATACCTTCAGACCAGTAAATTCCACCATTGTCAAAGCACGCACAATGCACATTGACACTCTAGCAGCATTGTCAGCAACAATGACAACGGCGGAGTACGACTGACAATACCTTACGGACAATGGACCAACTCAATGATGGACTGACTCAATGTGTAATTATGGGGGTGTTGACCAACGAGACGACCAAAGGCAGTCGACAGGGTGGAGGGGGAGATGACATTGCAGAAGTGTAAGATATGAAGTGACTACATTGATATCAGAATGTAAAACAATGAGAATTCAATGACCACATACCTGAGACCAGTGAAGTCCACCAACAAAGCCCGCACAACGAGGAGTGGCAGTCTATTAGCATTGTCAGTAACGAGAACGACACGGCAGTATGACTACCAAACCTTTGGAACAATGAACAAACTTGATGATGAACGTGGAGGAGAAGATGGAAAAAGCTGTGCAGGAACCCGAGTGCCTGAGTTCTTCTGGCTGTAAAAAATTTCTATGACTCACCTTGGTCATGTACCCAAGGTGAGTCATAGAAATTTTTATGGCTGGAAGAACTCAGGCGCTCAAACACTGACAAATCATTTCTGCTCTACTTCCAAATGTTCATCATCCCAAAGGTAAGCTCAGTTGCATATTCTATATACCATACATTGTAGCATATATTGTAGCACTCTTCAATAATTGATTGAGCTTCCCTGAGTGTAAAAAAGACCCAAAAACGGTCAAAAAAGTAGTCAGAATGACTAAATAATGAAATGAACCAAGAGATGAGGTCCAAAGCTCATAGGCATAGTTCTTCTCCATTTTTAAGTCTCCGAATCTCATAGCACCTGCGCTGATGCGTTCCTTCCTTAGGATGAGCAGTGGGCTGGTCACTGAAGCAGGTTGATTTGTGCATGTACACAATACTTCCACATCCCACATCTACTAATTAACTCAGTACTACAGGCCGCAAGACTCATGTTAGATCAGGCGGAGGAGGATGATATCCTTGACTTTGAGCATTCCTCTGATGAAGACTCTGAGGAGCGACTTCGGCAACAGGCAGAATCGGTCCCTCTCCACCCAAAAGATTGATTGCCTCGATGAGGTAATCACATGTTGGTTGGCCTTTGAGACCGAAAAATTGCTTCAACAATACCCCACTCCAGCCCTGCCTTCAACAAGCACTGACTCCCGCGACTCCCCTGCACCCATTTCAACCTCCAATGTACCTCCACCCTCCATTCCACAAGTAGTCGTCAACTTCATGGTTGATAAAATCGCTTCCGACTTGCCTCCCTCAACTTCTCCTGCTGCTCATGCATGGAATCTTCTGCACAAGTATATGACCAACAAGAAACCACCCTCCAGCGATGAAGTCAAAATGTCCTTGGACAAACTTCAAGTTGGTGAGGAGTGGCATGCCATGAGGATTCGTATCATGCAAGTCAAGCCAGACAACACTGAAGCGGCGTGGACGTTATTGGCAGATCTAGAGAAAATGAAGCCAGTGGTGCAGGTAGATGCAGAGCAGGAGCAGGAGGTTGATGCGGAGGTCAACAGTTCTCTGAAACCCTTCTTAATAGACAATGAATACAATCTGTCCTCTAAAGAACAAGAAGAACATGATGGATTGACCGCTCTTGTAGCTCATGCTGCTATGTTGGAAGAATGTGAAGTATTTTATGTTCGCTGTCAGGTAAGGAATTAATGCTTTGGTTTGTCCTTTGTTATAATGAAATTCTTACTAGCAAGGGACAGAGTCTGACATTGTACAGTGTATCCAGCGTGACTGCCGCAACGGAAGGGCTCCCCCAGGTCTTCAAGGCGCCTTTCCTTTGATGCTTCCGGGAGGCCTACATTTGAATGACTTCCATGCTATAGATGCATACCTGAGCATTGTCCTACTTTTGAACCATCTATGGTTTCAAATATCCTCACAAGCCAATCATTTCACACCCGTCCAATACTGTCATGCTTCTCCCTTCAAAGGATGCACACTTGCTGATGCCCATACATCATTGTGTCGTGGATGCATCTCAGCTCACTGAACAGAGGCGACTTTGAAATGTTCCGCAACCACGAACTTGGATTTTGGCCAAGAATGGACAGTACTGGGGTGACATTGGTGTAGTTTTGGACACCAAATACACTAATGGTCTGGACTTTGACTGAAATAATCAGATACTTGTGGGATTCCCGCCTCGACTGGCTCCTACAGAGCAACCCCATAAGAAACCCAAAGTATTGCACTTGCAGTCTGAAGAGGTATTGTCACAACACGCATTGACAATAGTATTGGCTTTGCCAGTCAATGGAAAGCATCGAGCTGCACAGCCTCGTAGGGCAAAGGTGTATCAGGGCTCTGAGTCCATTCTTTCATTCACTGTCCGTAATTCCATACCATGTTCAAAGATCCAATGTTATCAATGTGAATGTCTGAGGACATGCAATCACTTATCCAAGGTCTATACAATGAGTGGTCAAACTGTCACTGACAGCAGTATTGCATTGGTTGTTCTCAATCATGTCAATGTGCAGGAGGCCACTACTATTCTTGCCAAGGATCTTAGTCAGTGGCTGAAATGTCTACCTGACTTGATCAGTAGTTGATGGCCTTTGCCCAGCTCCTGGTTCTTTGATCATGGTGAAAGAGTACAACTGGCTCTTCACTATAGGCCTTTTACTCGAGATGCAGAGATTGACGGTATGGTTACGATTAGTTCTGAAGGCTGGATAGAGTGCATTCATGCTACAGGGTGCAATGTTGCCTTTATCAACCAGGCCAATGCTCCGAGTCTTGATGACAATCTTACTACTTTGGGAGTGCGGTTTATACTGTTTCAGTTTTTAGTCAAGGTCATGCAAGTGGGGTTGAGAGTCAAAGTTTGACAAGACTCAGGCGTTGCTCGTGAAGGGCTAGTAGTTGAGGTTGGCGATGTTATTGCTGTCAAGTTCGATGGCAGTGATGATCTTATGTATTTGTTTCATGCCAACTGCCTCAAGAATCTTTCCTTAATGCCCAAAGTGCATCTCACTCATGAACCATCCCTTCCTTGCAATGCAATGCTGACCATGAACCAGTCCGGTACTAGCAACTCCCTTATTAATACATCAACAGGATGTATGCGTTGGGCCAATATGGAAATCAAAGTCATTGGCATTGAGAATGACAACAACATTGCTCAGATGCACAACAGTGCTCTTGGACAAGTGATAGATGTTTTCAAAAACTCATCAATGAAAAGTGGCATTGGTATACTTGTCCATTTTGATGCCCCTTCCACATCTCCGGATACTTTATTTGACTTTGATTGTATTTGTTGATGCAATAATTGTTTCCTGGCTTATGAACTTGATGCCAGCTCATACTTTCAATTGCTGCCAGGTTACACTCCAACACATTCATTAGGAGAAATTTATCATGATTATGGATGGTCAAAGGGAATAATGCAGCTGGAGCATGAGCAAGTGAGTGCTGCATGGAAAAGACTGGATGATGAGGAAAGGCAAGAGGCTGCTGCTCATGAGCAACAGGCAATTGTGATTCATGACAATCAACTTCAAGATACCACGTTCACTCAAGGAGGTGCCCCACTTACACTGAGAGCTGCGACCCTGACACCGTTGACAAATTGGATTGACGATCCCGAAATCACAAAGGGATTGCCTCGGGGGAAGGTCATGGTAGCTTTGCGGGATATCAGCGATGATGTTGAAATCGTAATCTCTGCAGAGGAGGACGGCTCCAACAAAGCAGTCTACTGGGTAAAACCTAAGGGCAAAGCCCCCATTGGAACCATCATCACTGCCCAACATCTCAACCCCTTCATATGTGGTCATACAGCAGACAAATCTTACAGCCCCAAGTTGTTCTTAATTTGCAGTGGCAAACATGCTGGACAACTGGGACATGCTATCATTTGGGGCATAGATGATAATATCATCCTGAAACCTGTCCAACATGAAGCTCAGATGATGGGAAAGAAGTACAAAGTCACACGCTTTGTGGAGAAACCAGTCAATGGACCCCTCTTACATGTATTGGAGCTGATCTGTGCCCATGTACCCATGATGCCGGACGAGGAGAAGGCTGCTAAGACTGCAAGCCCTATCAGGCAACTACAGCACATTGTCAAGAAACAGCTTCTGGGAATGACACTCACAGATGAGGAGAAGGTCCTTGTAGGCGAATAGACTTTGTATGTGTATTTCTTGGGACATGTATTTCTTGGACCTCTGTATTGCTACGTGATTTATGGTTTATGATTAACTTAATTGTTTGTATATAGAAATCTGTATATAGAAATATATAGGTGGAGCATAGATACAGCTTTGACTGCCTAATTGAAATGTATTGTAACATAATATATAGTCCATATCAAGTGCTTTGACTTGCAATGATTGTGTGAATTGTCCGCAATGATGTAAAACTATGAGATGGAATGGGTGAACAATGGGTATTTACTGACCTAATTATAAGTGGCTTTTTGTGCGTGCTTGTCATTTCTCCCTCTCTTGATCTATCACCAACATGCCTGCTCAACATGAAGCAAAGATCAGGCTGCATAATCAAGTACATTCTTATGTCTGAGCTGAATACCAGTTTAATGAAGAATTCATAGAGTGAACATCCTTATTCTAATGAGTCAAGAGGGAAGCGAAGTGGTAATCAGAATGAAATTGTGAGTGCTATCTTGCTCACTATAAATGAACTCGTTAAATAGAATATAGAACCTGAATATCACCTCAATCATACCTCTCCCAGTTCTGGAAAGAGATCCATACTTTGACATATACTATTACAAACTGGCACCCACAGACGTGAGTGCTCTTCCGTCTCAAGACTTTCACCTTGGATTGAGTTGCATCAATTTGGAGACCTTATCATGCTACACAAAAGAGTTGTTGCAACTCTCTACTTTTCGAGATCCTGAAGTCACCTCGTGCATTCTTCAGCACATGGACTTGCAGCTCAAGGCTCTCACTAAGCTGCCCCAATCCGATGACATACCTGAATATCATTTTGTTGATCCTAATCAATCCTGTGACTGTGCCAGCCTAACCAAGTGGCTCCGCAAACACAATCCCCATGGTCTTCACACAATTCAGCTGCAAACACTCTCTAAGCTTTGTTGCACCATTGATGATTTATGGCCCGTAGATGTCCCAGCGCTCTTGGAGCTTTTTGGCAAGTATGATCTTATGCCTTGGGTGGCTGATGTAGAAGGCGGACAGAGGCAACAGGAATATTGATGTAAACTAGTTGAGCAGAAGGAAGGATGTCATTTCATATTCACAGAGCTATTTGGAATGGACCCTTAGGATTGCTACTGTAATACAGAGATGCATAGTACCTCAAAGTTACTAATTACTATCAATGTACAATTCAATTATTGAAAGATACCTAGCAGTTTTTGTACAATTGTGGCATATTATCAATCTATCTGTGGAAACAATGAAGCTGTTGCAGTCTTTAGGCAGTGCTATCAATTGACCTGTCCATTGTCCCAAAGTTTCAAAGGAACAGTTGTCCGCAATGACGTTAAACTAGAGCAGCAATTAACCAGCACCACCATGTCTGTTTGTCCCTGCCTGAAGAAATCCCAGAGGGCACTTCCAACACCAACTGTGGATTCCTATTGATTAACGCCAGTCGCAACTTCAGCTACCGGAAATGCTCGCCGCCAAAAATAAGGAGCATTAGTGTTATTGCCCAATGGTGTCACACTCACTCAGAATCCAGCCCCTCCTCAACTTCCAGGCCAAGTTGGACTTCATGGTGATCGCCCAGTCAATCTAGAGGACTTTGCATCTGCCACTGAGGAAAGCAAAAGACCAGTCATGCCTCTGGAGGGTGGATTTTTTGATGCCACAGAGTTACTTTCTCCTTCCAAACATCGCCCAAAATGTCTCTGGCAATGGGAACGCTGGACAATGGAGATCCTACCATTATCTGTTCCAGCATATCTTGAGCTTCAATGTAGCACAGAGTTTCTGCAGAAGGAAGCAGTGGTCAATGTACAGGGGCAGTCCTGCCAGTGCTGTCTCAGTCCTTGCAAGCTTACAGTGTGGGTGATACGGTTTTCAAGTACGTCCATTGTTCAATCTGGTATGATGATAATTAAGTATTCTATGTTACAGGGATTGAGCAGATCGAACTCTGGGCTTCAGATTGCTCAAAAGCTGCAGTTCAACTTATTCATAGCGGCCTTTTCCCTTGTTCACCAATCTATCCCACTCTCGCAGTTGACGTCCATGTTTTGGACTTTGTGCGATGACTCTTCCTCCGCATTGCACCAAATTACACCACCTGGTGTAGTGCAGCCACTGATTTTCTTGCTGCTCAGGGATATCATCTCCCGGGTGACAATCCTCTGAGACGATGTTTTGCCAACTCACTTCACTGGTTCATGTTGCTCACTGATATGACTAAAGCTCGGATGAATACCATCCTCCAGCATGCTCGTGAGGACATCATACCAGAAACTTCCAATACTCCAATTTGCTTAAGCCCTCGCACTCACTGTGGCAATGCATGGCCATCATCAACTGAGGGAGAATGAGATGAATCCAGGGATAAATCCAGGAGACACGGGATAACTATCAAAGAGGTTAGTGATGAAGAGGTGGAAGAGAGAGAGTCCCGAAAGCGTGGCATAGAATCTGACAACAAATGGGACCCATTGACATTGTCTTCACCATGCCCACAGTGTGGTAGATGGAGCACACGAGAAGCGTCGGATGAAGATCCCATTGAAGATGTGGGTGAGCGAGAGTCATATACACCCCTGTCTCAACCAACAGAATACCTCCAGTCCCGTTGTCCTGCATGTTTTGGCAGAAAATGGTGAGCTTCATCCTAATTTTGTTCATTAGTGGCTAAACTGAGATTTTTCGCAGTGAAGACGTCCTTGTCCAGGTTGATGCATGCTATACTCAGAAGCATAGCTCTAAAGCTGGACGTGATCCTCCTCAAATTCATCTGAACACTTTCTTCATTCCCAAGGCTGAAGTCCAAGCCTGGAAGCAACTTGTAGACTCAGTCCGCCTGCGAAAGCAGCTGACTAAACCTCCTCACAAATGACAGAAGGTGAATGAGGACAGTGACAAAACCAACCACTTTGAGAAGGGTCTACAGGTTCCAAAATCAGTCTTGGATGGATGCCTTGCCAGCTTCACAGCAGCAGATGATGCTTGCATAAAGGGTAGCACTCAGTTCTTTGATGTTACAGCAAACATGACATTGCTCTGTCGTCATGACCATGCTCTGTTCACTGTGAACATAAACATGGCTGGAGAAGGTCAGCACTTTGTCCTAGCAACTCTGGCGAAACTATTTGAGCACCTGCCACCAACTGTTGGAGTTCACTTTCTGTACAATATTGGGTGCCAACTCCATTGAAGCTGCAAGAAATGGGGGTTCTTGAAGCCATACCACACATGCCTGTCATTTGCCGTGTCTATCCTATACTTAAAATGAAGACGGGGCGCTAAGAATTGAAAGTCCGCCAAATTTACATAATCATTGGTCAGCTCTTCAAGCGCCAAGGCTAGCGGAGCATCAACGGTTGTATTTCCATTGGTGCCGCAGGCATAAGCTCTGCGCAGCGGGCCCGCGGCAGCCTGGGGGCCTGGGGGGAACCCCCAGTGCTCCACGCAGTAATCTGAACTTCAGATTTAAACTGTAGTTTTATAGAAATACTATGGGTGCTGTCCTGAGCAAACTTCACTGGCATGTGCAGATTTACCTGTAGTTTTATGAAAGTACTATGGGTGGTGCCTTGAGCAAAATACTGGATTAAAATCTCTACTTCAGACATCCACTGACTCTGATTCTGACAGACAGTTCAGCAACAGTTCAGAGAAGTTTGTGTCAAATTTTTGGTTGAAACTAATTCAAGAAAAGTAAAAGAGTAATTGCTGTTTTCATAAAAGTTTGCTGCCTTCAACATTTCACTCTCATGGACTTTTTTTTCATGCTCTGAGCTTTTTGGTCATATCTCAGTAAATACTGTAGTTATTACCTTTTAATATAGTGCATTGTAGTTGTCAAGCCTGAGGTGCAACACTAAAATCATTGAAGATCTGAGCATGTTTATTTTTTGCAGTAAATTGCAGTACTGTTCAGAGATTCCAGTCATTGCAGCAGAATAAATTTATTTGAAAGCATTCTGAGTAGTAGAATACATTGGATAGACTATATTACAGATGCCAATGTACTTTAAAATGGTGTAAAATGCCATTCTGTTCACAGTTGGTGTGTTGAATTCTTGCATGCTCTTGCTTGATAGCAACTTCCATGACAAAAGGCAAACCACTACTAGAACAGCTTTGTTGGATGGTCTTGCATCTGTAATATAGTCCATCCAATGTATTCCACTACTCAGAATGCTTCCAAATAAATTTATTATGCTGCAACAACTGGAATCTTCAAATGGTATTGCAATTTACTAGAATTTACTGCAAAAAATTTACAGTCTTGGATCTTCAATGTTTTTAGTGTTGCACCTCAGGCTTGACTAGATGACTAAAATGAATTATATTAGAAGGTAATAGCTACAGTATTTACTGAGATATGACCAAAAAGTGTTGAAGGCTTGGAGCACAAAAAAAAGTCTGTGAGAGTAAAATGTTGAGGGCGGCAAACAGTAAACTTTTATGAAAACAGCAATAATCTGACGTGCCTTAATATATGCATGTAAAAGTTAATCCTTGAACTTTGAGGGCCTGATGCAGAGCAACAAGACATATTAATATATGTATGGATATGTATTATGGGGTGAGTGAGACAACTTCAAGCAGGATGTCAGTGGAAGTGAGTGTAAGTGGAGAAACCCTTACAGTACAAGTACCTGTCCAGCATAGTTTTACTCATTTCATTCCATTCAGTTTTCTCCCAATATGCTCATCTGGAACTAACTGAGAAAATCTAAATATTATTACAATAATACCCTGAGGACCTCCGCCCGTGCCGTAGGCACGGGTCAAGCAAGCTTGTCTTTCATGCATTCAGACACCAGTGGCCGTGTCAGTTGATTTATCATCCATGCAAATGCATTGGTTATGGTCTGTCTGATGGTGAGGGAGCGGAGAGACTTTGGCATGCATTAAGCCATCTGATAGCCTACAGGCGTGTTGCGGGAGTAAGTCCAAAAATTAATTGTCCCAAGTATTGGGCTGACTTTTGAGCTACATACAGTACTACATCCATATGTACAATTTAGATAGCCAATTCAACTTCTACAGTGAGGAGGGGCTGTACAAGTTGGGACTTGGGCTACATTGGAAAGTCCTTGCATGTGATGAGAAGATGAAAGATTTGGAGGAGTGTTTGCGGGTCTGTGGGTTCTCCGAGGAGGTGTTACGTTGAGAATGGGAAGCACAGATCAAAGCTCAGACCAAGCCTTTACCCCATAAGTCATTCACACAATTGTCATATATGACTGGAGCTGAAACGAAGTAGGTCAACACAAGAATAAGGGAAAGTCCACTGTAGAAGAGGCCCTACAACTGCAAAAAAGCCGCAACGCTATTCAAGCCCATGTTGATGACCTGCATAAGAGGCTCGCTGATCCTACAAGTGAGCCTTGGGAGATGGCGACCATTGAGCTGGAGCTGGAAACAGCTTTGAAAAGTCTACATAAAGCTCACCTAAAGGTCACAAAGAAGGAAGATGTGCTGGGTGTCAATGCAAAGAATCAGCTCTGGCATCTCATCAACAGTCCATTCTTAACAAAGAAAATGAACGCTTGCACTCTGAAGACCCGTATCCAAGAATGTCTATGATCAAGAAAGTTTGAGCTGGACTGTTTGGAATGCTCGTATTGCAAACAGCGCAGTGGTAGGTCCCCAATCTCTCTGATTGAATACACTTAAGTTCCGGTTCTGACTCCTCAGTAGAGCAGTGAATCAACAAACATACTCAAGATTTGGTGCAATGCAGGGATCCCAGAATCTCAGAACTTGCTTGCAGATACAATAGACTTTGCGATGACATGGAGATGCTCATCCAACAGAGAAAAGCGCTGCGTAATTCAGTTGCACCGCTCAAGATTGAAATGGAATGTTTATTCAACACTGGATGTTGACAACAATATCTGGCTCAATGTGGGGATAGGGTATGAGGAGGAGGGAGAGGACACAGTCCCTCCGCTTTGGCTGTGCAATGAAAAGGTACAAGCGGGAATACGGGCAATGAATGATAGAGATTGTTGCATTGAAGAGCAGGTATGGCTGCTAAAGGAGTGGAGTGCCTTGCAATTGTGGTTCAATGAGGAATGGCACGTTGTGAATGCAGCAATTGAACATAGTGAGTGGCTATTCCATCAGACTGTGACTTGTGATCTCACCTTTATTTTATTAAGTGTCCGATGCAGCTGTGGAACATCAGTTGAGTTTGAAGAAACGTGAATTATGTTGTTTGTTTGTTGTTTGGGAATGAACTCTTGTGTGTGTTCCTGCCGAAGAGGGATTGCCTGAGTGGGGTCCATCAGGTGAGGATCTTGCTGAGTACAGAGCTGTTCATGTTCTGGGAGGAGGAATAGAAATTGTCGAAGAAGCAGGGTATGAGTATGATGTGGAGTTTGAAGCAGAGGCTGATGGACTTCTCATTGAGCATTTGGATAGTCTTAGAATTACTGAAAACTACCGAGATATGCAGGCTTCTGGTACATCAGATTTGTAGCCAGCTATTTGAATGTTATTATTTGCATTAAAAACATGCTAAGCCATCATTCACCCTATGAACAATAAGTTGGGTAGCTACCCCTAATTAAAATTAAGTTGGGTAGCTACCCCTAATGAAAATTAAGTTGGGTAGCTACCCCTAATGAAAATTAAGTTGGGTAGCTACCCCTAATGAAAATTAAGCTGGGTAGCTACCCATAATGCAAATTAAGCTGGGTAGCTACCCCTAATGAAAATTAAGCTGGGTAGCTACCCTTCATAAAAATTAAGGTGGGTAGCTACCCCTAATGCAAATTAACGTTGGTTTAATGTGGGTAACTACCCACACTATTGGTGGAAGTCATGTGGGTCTATATATTGTGTAATGTCCTTGATTTGGACATATACACCTCAAAACAAATTTAGTGGATAAGGTAGCTACCCAGTACAAGCATTTATACAAGTCCATGAATGAGTTCATGTAGCAGATGGACTTATATAGTGGTGGGCAGCTACACAGTATGAGTATATATTATATATACAAGTTCACAAATGAAAGTGTAACAGAACAGACTTGTATGGTTCATGGTTTCTGCATCAATGATATGCATGAGTTGAATGTCCATGCAAATAGCTCATAAGTGGGTAGCTACCCACTATGTTTAATAGTATTGAAGTGGTGTACTAAATATATCAAATAGAGTGAAATTAATTAAGCTATGTAAACCAGTATTCATACAAATAAGTGGGTAGCTACCCACTATGTCTATTATTTTCAAATCTCAATAGTAGTTAAGTGGTTTATTAAATATATCCAATGCATGATAATCAAACAAATACAGGTAACTGGTAGATGATATGCAACCAAATGGGTAGCTACCCAAGTTAGTAGCTCATATTGCTTGAAGTACCCACATTCACACTGTCAAACATAGTCAAGTAGTGTAAAATGCTCCCCAAACTGCAAGAAAAAAACCACAAAAAAACCATGGGTAGCTACCCAGGCAAGACCCCAGGCACTGCGTGATGTGACATGATAGGTAGCTACCCAAGTCAACTTGGAGAAAAATGGGTAGCCACCCCAGGTTGGGGTAGCTACACACCTTATATGATGGGTGGGTAGTCTACCCCAAAAAGGGGCCTCTTAGGCATATTTAAGGACATCATTTTTTTACCCTAAGTAGGTCAGTTTGGTAGGTGCCTGAAGTGACTTTTGTTCCCAATTCATCTCCAACACTTATTTCAGTCTCCCGATTTGATGAAGCTGGATGCTATACCATCTTTGGAGCTGGAAAATGTGTATCATTCAAGAAGGATGATGCTGGTGATTTTATCCAGCACCTACTTGATGATGAGGAGATTGTTTTTACTGGGACTAAAGATGGTACAAGACTATACCACCTTGACTCTGCAACTCCTACCTCTGCATTCACATCTTCATCTTCCTTGGATCTCATACCTCCACTGTACACAAAACTGATACAACTACTTCACGAGCTTTGTCATTTAAATTATCCTGCTTGTCGATCATTGTACTGTTCAGGTCAGTTGGAGGGGATAACCGTGAAACTTATGGCCGCAGAATTAGCTGCAGAACCCCCTGTCTGCAATGCATGCACTAGGGGTAAGCTCACCAAAGTGCATTTTCCTGAATCAGACTCTCGTGCTAGTGAGCCGCTAGAGTTAGTCCATTCGGATCTTTGGGGTCCTGGGCCAGTTGAAGGATACAAATCTGGCAAGCGTTATCTCATCACTTTCCTTGATGATTACTTGCGTATGGCTTGGGGTTATCTTCTGAAACAGAAGAGTGATGCTTTTGAAGCATTCAAGATCTGGATGGCAGAAGTTGAGAAGGCAACCGGTAAATCTTTAAAAGAATTTTGTACTGATAACGGCGGGGAGTATATTTTGACCAAGTGGGAGAATTGGATGAAGGAGAGAGGAATCCGTTGGGAGAACTCTGTTCCTCATACTCCCCAGCAAAATGGTTGCGCTGAATGCCTCAATCGTACAATTTTCAACCGAGTCCACACTATTCTCCTTGCTTTGGTCTTCCACTGTCTCTTTGGAGCTATGGTGTAGGTTATCTGTTATTTACACATGCACATTGTTACACAAATCCTCTGCCTAAGGGGGAGACACCTCACCATCTCTTCTACAAGAAGAATCCTGATCATCAAAAATTCCATCCTTTTGGATGTTGAGTTTGGGCTTATAACCATGATCAGAAGCACAAATTGGATCAATGGGGAGAACCAGGATTTTTTGTTGGGTATGATTTGAATTGTTTGGCGTACTTGGTTTATACTCCAGGTAAAGGCATACGGTCAGCAATCTCTATTTGTTTTGATGATAATGCCTCTGGGAGTGATCTTATGAGCGCCGAGGGGGAGTCCTATGATTATTTGTCTCTCAAAAGTTCTAACACTGATGATGACAATGGCCCCCCAATTATTGTTCCATTCACTCCTGCCACCAATCCAAATCCTATTCCTCCACCTGTCCCTATTCCTCCTGCTCCTGCTCCTGCTCCTGTTACACCTCCACTTTGTGTTTGGCCTAATCCACATATGCCCTCTAATGCTACTCCTGCTAAGACTCGTTCTCAGACTAGAGCAGAGGTGCAACCAGATCCTCTTGATTCCAATACTGAGGATGAGGGGGAGCCAGAAGTTGAACAAGCTCATCTTTCAAGAGGTGATATTCCTCTTAATCTTGCACAAGCTCTTGCCTCTCCTGACCGTTTGGAGTGGAAAGAAGCATGTCATTATGAGCTCAACAAGTTACTCAAAACTGGGACATATGACCTTGTTCCACTTCCTCCAGACCATAAAGCTACAGGTAGTCGTTGGGTTTTTGCTGTAAAGCAAAATGCTAACAATCCTGAGGACATTGAGTCCTATCGAGCTAGACTTGTTGCTCAGGGGTTTACTCAAATCCCAGGTGTTGATTTTGTTGACACCCATGCACTGACTGCACATATAGAATCTGTTCATGGAATTGCAACCATTGCTGCCATTGAGGACTGGGAGATTCATGTCATTGATGTGAAGTCTGCTTATCTCAATTCTGAGATTCCTGATGACCAGCCAGCGTATGTGAAGCAGCTGCCAGGATTTGCAGTCAAGGGAAAAGAAGATTGGGTTTGGAAACTCAAGAAAGGTCTTTATGGACTTAAACAGTCTGGGTATCTCTGGTATGAGAAACTCAAAGGTGTTTTAGAGTCACTTGGTTTCCATGTCTGTCCTTCTGATCCCTGTGTGTTCATTCACCACTCATCTTCTGGAACTCTCATCATTGCTACTCATGTGGATGATCTTGCTCTCTTTGGAAGCAATCTTGCCGAGATTGAACAATTCAAGAAAGAGTTCAAAACTCATTTTGAAATATTGGACAAAGGAGCAATTTCTCAGTTCTTGGGTATGACTGTTACTCGTGACAGACATGCTTGTACAATTTCATTCTCCCAGTGTTCTTATGTCCTGGAACTTGTTGCTCGCTTTAATCTTGCAGATGCAAATCCAGCACCAACACCTATGGAGATGAAAGTACTCACTAAGGCTGATTGTCCAGCTGAGGCCCTCAGCTGGACAATCAGCCTGAGGGCTCTGAAGAGATGAAAGATATGAGGGGAGTACCCTATGCTGAAGCAGTTGGTTCTTTGATGCATGCTTCTGTTATGACCCATCCAGATATTACACACAGTACTCAGCAAACTGCACAGTTCATGCAGAATCCTGGATGTACTCATTGGAAGGCAGTGCAAAGGATAATTTGCTACTTGAAGGGTACAGCTGACTTTGTGCTAGTTTTGGGTGGTACAAAGTCCCGGGCATTCCTTGCTTATACTAATTCCAACTTTGTTGAAAGTCCTAATCATAGACAATCAGTATCTAGCGCTGTCCTCTCTTTTGGTTTAGGTTTTTTCTCTTGGTTTACAAGGAAACAGACTGCTATTGTGACTTCTTCTACTGGTGAAGCCAAATATTATGCAGCTGGTTCTTGTGGGTGAGAAGTTATCAGGTTCTGCCAACTTCTACAACAACTTGGTTTCACCCAGCAAGAACCAACTCAGATGTTCGTGGATTCTTCTTCAGCTCTGAAGAATATGAATTCACCTCAGATCACCAATGCGAACAAGCATATCAAAGTTCATTGACACTGGATTCAAGGTGCAATTCAAGAAGGTGATATTGCTACTCAATATGTTCCATCCAAGGAGAACTTTGCCGACATTTTTACCAAAGCACTTGGTAAACTTGATCACCAAAATGCAACTCGCCAACTTGGTATTTTTCCTAGTGGATCTCGTTGAGGGGGAGTGTTAGATATCATGTGATATCAGTAAGTATTTCCGATTAGCCGGTTTGCATGGCGAAGCTTAACCGGGACCGGAGTTTATCCTTTACATATGATTATTTCATTATTTTCTCATGTATTCGGAATTTACACATATACTCCATGTTTCGGCGATCCCTCTTTTCCCTCAGCCTTCATCACTATCACTGTGACTTCTGGCTGAGCTTAGTATTGTACTGATCTAGTGCTCTAGATTTTAACAGAAAATAAATTGGTGAATGTTGTTATGGAAGGAGGAGATGCATGGGCGGGAGTAGTGGTAGTGGCAGAGTTGAGGCAAACTGAAACACCATTGAAATGGGCCTGCAACAGAGTTAATAAGAGTTATATTTCAAAATGCATCACAGAAGCAATGGAATATTTATTATACATTGTAGACTGACCACAAAGTGGATTGAACATACACCCTGATGGTTTCAGCATAAGTCTGGGCTTGTGTTACTGCACAGCAAGGGAGAATCAAACAGGTATGCCATCAGAGCGTTATAAGGCATGTGCCATGTAGTAAGGTACAGACAGGTTCAACTGACCCAAGAGCTAGAATGGGATTTACTTAACAGACACTTATGTACATTCAAAATGACAAAAAGTAGGTACCAAACTCAAGCTACAGTAATACTTCCTTCTCTGGAATTTATTTACAATTATTTATAATGAGGAGGTGCCGCTATCTCCCAAAGTAAGTACTTATGTCTCCGACAAATAACCTTCCTGTTTTGGACAAGCGCCCATCACGTGCTTGGGGTATGCAAGTGTCGAAAATAACGTGAGGTGGCAGGTGTCCGAGCCTTGCCGCTCACGGCAATCACCGGGAAGAGAGCAGACCGTTCCTGCGCTCACCGGAATTCTATATACTGCACATTTAGGATTGAGTTCATTATTCTAAACAATGAATTTGAGCCAATATCAATAGTAAGAGTGTCTTTGAGGTTCGAAAAGTTAAATATATCAGTGGGGGCTGCAATATATCCTCAACTTAGTAGATTGCACTGAGAGATGTATTGTGAGAGAAGGTATGTACAAAAGGATTAGAATTATCTAGTTCATATTGACATTATATTTTTCACCGACATAAAATATTGCCAGTGTAATTTTGTGGTGGCCCTAGATCAAGTCTAGGTATTGTATCAAGGAAGATCCTACAGTTTGAGAGGCAGCCATTGCCTTTGAATGAATACACATCCCGAATACTTTTCAACATTTGTGGTGATGTCAGTATCAAGGATGTTGACATGTTGAATGGCCACCAACCTATCCAAATTCCATATATTCTGAGCATTGGATTCATCTATCTTAACTCACTTCAGTCACCTACTAAAATATACCTACTTAGGCTTAACTTTTGCCTTCCAAGTTGGGCCTAAGTAGGGGTAAATAGCTGGCATATTCCACCATGGTATTACCATGATATTACCATGTACTTCAGTAGAGCTGGTATTTACCAGGCACCCAGTGGACTTGGTATAACCAAACACCTAGCCAGCCTGGTACTACTAGGGACCAAGGCAGCTTGTTATTACCCATGTACCCTTCCCTGGTTTAACCTAGTACCATGTTTATTCATTCCAATCCAATGATGTAGGAGCAGCTTAAGTGTAATCAATCATTCTAGAACTATAAGACTATAAAATAAAATGCATTGTCTACTAAATCAGTCCACATAGTACATATCATCCATCTCCTGTACATTGTCATTGAGATCTAGTGCATCAATGCGCTCAATCAAACCTACATCCAGCTCATCCTCATCAAACTCTTCAAACATATCCCCCTCATCCTCTTCCTCCTTATCTTCATTGCCTTCTTCTTCCACAAACTCCATCTCAACCTCAAGCATTGGCTCATCTCACAGTAAGGCTGACAATGCTTTCTCCCATACCATGTACAATGCAGCAAGGTCGTTTCAACGTTCTTGCAAACAACGCAGTATGTCCAAGTCTATTCAATATATATTATAACTTGAAAAAGAATTGCCTTTATCACATACCTTCTGTGTCTTCCATTGCTCTCACAACAACCAACCACTCCTCCAGAAACCAGTCCTTCAGGGCTGCTTGTTCATACTCCAACCAAAGCAACTCCTCATCACAATGATCACAAAGCAGAATCCCTTGAATGCCAGTTCTGACGTGCTCATTGCACAACCACAAAGGTGGCTCAGCCATGTCATCATCATCCATAAGGCCAATATCATCCCAAATGGAATTGTCAACATCAAGGGAGAATAATTCCTTCATCACAATTTTTCTTGGAGCCACTGCATTACCTGGAGCACAGTTTGATAGAATCAAATCAGCCATTTTGGCACAGAGGATGTTATATTTCTTTGCTAAGGACTGGATACTGGGATCCCATTGAGTAATGGAATGCTCCATGTGATTGTGTAGTTTGCGTTCTGAAGTTGAAGATACAGTATCAGAAAATAGGATCTAGTTAAGCATAAAATGTATGTGCTATTCATCTGCCATCAGAATGTTTGCTCTAGTTGGTCTCACTCAAACTTACGGAAGCAAAGCTTCTGGCGCAGTTGAAACTTCAAGGCTTGCGCATTCATATGATGCATAATGAACAGGCTGGTTGCAAGGTGTCAGTATTGAGATTTCCCCTGCACTCCGAGTGCATGTTCCTTGGAGGTGAGGAGTTTCTGGGTCTTCTCGAGCTTCTCCTCAACAGTTCCTGCTCTAATTTCACTGTAGCCACCTTTTAAGGCTCCGCCGAGAGATCGGTAATAACTTGCTCAAGGCGTTTGACACTGTCACTAAGAGTGTCTTGTGCCTTTCGCAGGCGAAGAGCTTCTTCAACTGCCTTTCTGGCCGATGTCTTTGACTGTCTTGAAAATAGAGAATCAAATCAATAACAACACCAAGCGTAGACTTAAATAATGCACAAGGAAGTGGTTTAGTCTGCAATTCAACCTGTAACCTCCACTGATCTTGAAAAAACTCCACGCTCTGCATTGACCAATTAACATCCTTCTCAGCCTGTTCACATTTTATTCAATCCCCACAAAACTTCATGATCTGAGTGCTCAATCTGCAAATCAAGCATGTAAAGATGTCGGTGGTGCTAGAAAGACATCTGTTAATGCAGGAAAAATTTATCAATGACATTACACTCACTCCGCAGAGTACGGAGTTCAATAAATACAGGAGAGGAGCACTACTATCAGTAGAAGAAAAGTAAGGTCTATGTAAAGATGGCCTGAATATAGTGTGTGCTGCATTGTGATCATTGTAGAACTTCTGTTTAATCTTATGCAAGGTGTTAGTGAGCTTATTTCTCAAAGTAGAAAATAAAGGAGCTTGCCAGAAAATGAGGTGTTCACTTCCAGATCCAGTAACTTAATTGCATTCATCCATGTATGAATCAACAAGTCTATCAAGATCAATCTCTTCCTCCTCAATCTTAATGTGGGCAAGGAGGGGATTTAAATGTCTGGTGTAAGGGTCGAAGGACACCTTGGAAGCAAGGACTGGAAAAAGTTCCTCACACTGGGAGCAAAGTCCAAGGCAATCAAATTTTGATTCCCTTACACAGATTACTGCAGGGATTCTGCAGGGCCTCTGCATGCAATTATGCATGTTACCATGGAGTCACAAAGAAGAAAGTGAAATTCTTTTCCGGCGCTTGCCTACTGTTTGATGCCGGATTGTCAATGGACTCCGGACCCTATACCACACATTACAGGCGCCGCCGGGCGACAATATTGTCACCCACGCTCGCTTCTTTAATTTAGAATATCTATAGATATGGCTGTGAGTTGACTGTAATACAATTGTGAATTTGGAGTGAGTCCCCACAGAATCCCTGGGTAAGCCGTGTAAGGGGATCAAATTGGATCGCCTTGGGCCTTGCCCCCAGTGTCAGTATGCCTGATTTGGGCAACATGAGCAGCAGCAACAGGGGCAACAGGTATTTCCATATTAGCATTGGCCTCATGTGCCTAGTGTTTGACTTTGCCTTTGCCTCTATGTCAAAGGCATTCATTTTGTTTATTACCACTGGCATTATCAGAAGTGGAAGATTGACTGGTCTGGTACCCAGAAGATGCTCCCTGATTATTCTTCTTCTTCTGGTTCTGCCAGGAAGAACCTTTGGTGGGACATTTCTTCACAGTTGAAAGACAAGACTGGAGTGAACCTGCAGAATTAGATTGGTGACAATGATACTCATCCTGAATCGTCAGAATGACATTAGTCATTGTCAGATTAGCTCCCATATATTGGGAAAGGATATTCATGGTGAGACCATCCCAAGTGCAAGGTAAGGCATTAAGGAGAATCATGGCTTTCACTGATTCAGATAAAACAAGACCAGATCCATGCAACCATGAGAGAATCAAAATAAGTGAAGTGATCAGCATGCTGGATTGGTATTTTCCCTGATTTTGAACATGATTGCTTCTTGAAAGATACCATACATGCCAGCGGCACCTAGTTTTCCATAAGTATCTTGGATATGAGCCCAAGTCTCTGTGACAGACTGACAGTATCTTACATGGCAGTTTGATGGATGCGGTCAAGAAGACAAAGAGCAATGGCACCAATAGCAGAATCATCATTGTCATCCCATGCATTCTGTTTCTCAAGGAGCTCAGCATTGACTGCATAGGTGTTGGCAGGGATCTCCGCCTGAGTGGGAAAACGGTAAGTGTCAGCAGGTTGAGCAGTACAACCATTAACAATACCATAAAGTTTTTGGAACTGAAGGTAGGTGGTCATAGATCTAGCCCATTCTTGGTAATTGGCACTATTCAAAAAAGGGAACAACTGTA
>ML769832.1:0-44999 GCA_009733575.1 Gymnopus androsaceus JB14
GTTGTTTAATTGTTGTTCCAACTGTTCAGGTGAGTAACTATAAATGAGTGTTCATTGTTTAATGATTTGTTTAATTTGATCTCCAGATTGTTGTTTAAAGTGTTTGTACCATCTATGAGTCTATGACAAGCTTCCGTTCAATTTTGTTTAATTCGTTTGTTTAACTCTTAATAAATCTTGTTAAATTTGATTTGTTTAAACATTGGAAGCTGGCATTTGGAGGTAGTAGAATGTTTAAACATGAATTTTGTTTAATTTGTTTGTTTAACTCTTAATAGATCTTGTTAAAATTGATTTGTTTAAACATTGGAAGCTGGTATTTGAGGGTAGTATGTTTAAATATGTTTAATGTTTGGTGGGCATCTCCTTGGGTGTTTAAGTATCAGTGCACCGAATTACTCCTGACATGAGAGCATGATCCTGTTTACGCCACAGAGCCTGACACACTGCATCTGCTTCTGCTGCAATATGTTCTGCAGCTTTTTGCTGTTGCAACTCCTTCCATGCATCCAGTTTAGCTTGTTGAGCCTTTTGCATTTGCTGGGTTTGCAGGACCTCTAGATGGTGCTGGTAAGATGTTTTTGCCCTTTTTTGTCCAGTTGATTTCCATCATCCAAAGCACTGAAATTTTAGAGGAGTGACATTGACACCCTAATCAGGACTGGGATCAACGGACAGTGGCATGGTTGAGAAAGAAGTTGGTGTGTGATAAATAGGGGCTGTATTGATTGCATCCAGAGTGACATGAGAGCCAGATGCTTGTGGTGAGGAAGGAGAAGGAGGGAGAGGAATTAAGCTGGGATATTCAAGGGGCTGACTATTGAATGGGTTTTCCATAGGTGCAGTAGGTGAGTTGGGTGCACTACTGGTCTGATGAAAGATCTCCTCTCTACAGTCAGGTGCAGGGGACCACTGGTGCCATTGCTTGGCTGCATAATGGGAGAGCAGGCATTCCTCATCTTCTGAGAGTGCTCTTTTCCTCGGAGGCATTGTCATTGAAGGGAAGGAGAAGTGGTACAATTTTTGTAAAAGTAATGATCAGTTTCATAGTAATTACAAAATGCCTTCCGCATAATACATATCTCAAAATAAAACCCGCATCTGCTCATTTATCCATCCACCCGCTCCAGCATCCCTGCATTCAAACCTTAATAGGTTCTTTCACTCCGTGGGAACAATTAAATCAAGGCCGTAATTGGTAATGAAAAATGCTTTGTAGAAAATAAATTATTTCGAGTGATTTTTCACCTGATAAAGTACTTAGATTTCCCATGAAAAACCAGTGATAAAAGACCATCAATTGCCATTGAAAGCAAAGGTCTTTTACACTCGTAAAAGATGAACTATTACGGTGACCTTAGCAACAAGCCACTTCACAAACAAAGGCCTTTGGCAAGTTGCCAAGGTCACCGTAATAGTTCATCTTTTACGAGTGTAAAAGACCCTTGCTTTCAAGGGCAATTAATGGTCTTTTATCACTGGTTTTTCGGGGGAAATTCAAGTGCTTTATTGGACGAAAAATCACTTGAAATCATTTATTTTCTACAAAACATTTTTCATCACTAATTACGGCCTTGATTTAACCATTCCCGCGGAGTGTTTGCCATTTTGACTTGCACTTTTGACCTACATATTGCTTTAGCACCAGTGACCAGATCTGAACAGTTTTTGATCACCAACTGTATTCACAACAGAGTTGGTAAGTGAATCACCATTACTGACCAGGTCATGCTTTTTAAGGTCTTCATCAGTCTTTCCAAGGTCTCAAAGGATGGCAATGTAAACACAATTGATACCGGACTCCTTGATAGGCATAGGCTGAAGTGGGAACTGCTTGATGTAATGAGCAACTGTTGGATTGACTGCGTCAAAGAAAGGCTTCTGGGCTCGATATTGGGTGGGTTGGTCGTCCAAAAGTGCTTGTTTTCTCGGAGGCATTGTTGTGGTTGGGAGAAAGGAGGAGTGATACAACTTCCGTACAAGTACTGATTGGTTTCACAGTAATCCGTAAATTCCTTCCGCATTTATTAAGCCCTTGGAATCAAAACCAATACGTTTTACTCGCATTGAAAATACGCATCTATTCATATACAAAACTATGCTGATATCCAAAATAATTTTCAGACTATCCGTGAAAATTCTATGTCAAATTGACAGGGACGGGTGCTTAGGGTAACCATCCTAAAACGCGGGATTACTTACCAGTCGCCGCGTTCGCGGCACTTTGATTGACTTATCATCAAATGTTGGTGTGAGTCACTCCGGCTACTGGAATCGAGTCTAGTGTCAAGTGGTCTTTCACCCCCATTGATCTGTGTGATTATTCTACTAAGTGCTGTGTGCACTTACTGCTGCTACTTCCTTTTTAGGAATATAACTCTAACAGGTTATGGGCTCTGGCCTTTACCATTGATGTGCTATAACTGGTATAGCCCTTGTTCATACCAAGGACTAATCCTGCACCACCAGTGACACACAGAACCACATTGGCTCAAGCCACCACAGCTGCTGCTGCATCATCTAGCAATGCTACACCTCCACCACCCAAGGCCTTAGATCCTAAAGCCCACTGTGCTTTAAAACCTCATTTAGTGGACAAAGATGAATTCTGCAATATATGGTGAAATCCAGATACAGATAACTGATATCCATGCAAGAATCAACCTTGCCCAAATTCATACAACATTGAAACCAAGGAGGCATATCCAAGTTTTGGGACTAAATCAAAACCAGACCAGGAAATCAACATTAAAAATGCAGAAATTGAGAGGCAGGAAAAGAAATGTAGTGAAGAATGATTCAGCTGGAAAACAGAAAGCTTCAGTGGTAGCATCATCCTCATCTTCCCAGAAACCCACTCCTGCACCACAGCCAGCTCCATTACCAAAAAAAGAACCAGACCCAACTCCCAAACCTTCTCCACAACCATCTCTACAAGTAGATCCACCACTTGATCTACCACAGTACTCCTCATCTCCATTGTCAGATCCAGACTCCCATAACAATAATATGTTGAAAGCATTGAAAGCCTTTGATAAGATTACAATTTTGAAATTGGATGGACCTAAGTTCTAACTGGGACACATGGAAAACCTGAGTTGAATTAGCTACCAGGTCTATTAGATACCAAGAATTTTTAGCAGCAAAAGGGGTATCTGAAACTGACAAGAAGGTTAGTGATCCTTTGAATGCTATTATTGGCAGGTTATTGGATTGCATTTTCCAAAGGTATAAGCATTATACCAGCACAGAGGAGCTATGGACAAATCTACTCCAAGATTATGATTCCAAAAACATGCTCACAGAATCCTTCTTACAGCACAGACTCCACACCATGCAATATAATGAACCAACTAAGGTTGGTAGCCACCTTGATGCAATCAAAATCTGCAACAGCCTCATGACTAGAGGTATCAACATCAATGTCAGTATGTTTGTCAATACTACCATTATTTCTTCTATCCCTGACATCTTCAGGGCAACAATTAGTGCTCTAGTTGTTGTAACTGCAAAAAACAAAGACATCACGAAATCACCCAGTATATGTCTATTGCCCAACATCACCTATTGATCACCCCTTAAGATGCTAGTACCCTACCATAATATTGGTAGTTGACACTGCTGTAAAACAATGTCAACCCTCACCATCCCTGGACACCTGGAAAACACTACTTACGGTGGACAATTGCTACCATCAACATCAATAGAGGCAATTGACATCTTTCAACATCATTTTGTTCAATTGACACCAATTGCCATTGGTTATTATGCTTCTTTCTGTCATAGTTAACCGGCCTCGGCCATACCTATCTACTTCCGTCGGACTTACATACCGACCTGGGACGGAGCAACCCCTATCGACTCTGTTGCTCCGTACCAGGTATGAACATTTCACTATATATGAACAACTACTTATCGACTCTGTTGCTCCATACCAGATACATATATATCTTATAGAACTCATATAACCTTGACAGGTTATGGGCCCCGAGCTCTAATCACTGCATACCATAAAAGCCCCTATATCTTCGAAATCCTCACTACACAGACGTCTTCCGAATCAATCTTCCCTAAATCTTTGAACTATCAGTACAGTCAAAATTGCCTATTATGGAACTTACCAAAGAGAAAGAGAAATCGGATTGGAAACAACCCACTCTACTCCCTATCAAGGAGGACGAAGATGGTACGAACAACTACAATGAGTTCAAGCAGAAATCGGAACTCGAACTCGATGCAGCCGGATACTGGAAATATATTGGTGGAACAGAATACGATCCACCGAGAATCCCAGATTTGTGAGTAACGCAACATGCCAAAGGTCTCGATGCATCGGGCATTCTGACAATGTTCACCATCCCAGGTAACGAAGCTGAAGTCAAACTCGCACAGCAGAAGGCAAAGAACTGGCTCAATGGCAACAAGAAGGCCCGAGCAATAATCGCTAGAGCAGTTCCCCCTTCAAAGCTGTACCTCGTTCGGAATGCTGTTAGTGCCCATGATGCTTGGTTAGCACTGAAGCGCGAATATGAACCAGCTAATACGCTCACCGCTATCAATATCAACCAGCAAATCATCGGCAATGCCTGTCCAGCTGGGGGCGACCCTGTCTCCTGGCTCCAGTCTATGGTCCAACTCTACAACCGACTTCGAGACGCAGATCCAAATATGATGCCCAATGACCAGTTTGCCAAACACTTCATCACCCTGATGAGCCCAGACATCGACTGGTGCTATTGTTGTGACAACCTCTGCAACAGGTTGAAGATATCGGAGGCCACAGGGAAGCCACTATCATCAAACTTCGTAATCCAAACCCTAAAAGATGAGGAAGTCCAATTGCAGCTCCATCCATCATTTGCTGCAATCAACGCAATTGTAGCTACCGGGAAATCACGTAGGATGGACGGTTGCGCTGTCGCTGGCGTTTACGCAGCTAACCAGGAATTTGTTGGAACGTCAACATCACCTGCAAACAGAGGTCAGTCAAAGCAACCTCAGCAAAACGACAGGAAAGCAAACCCTTACCTGAACCCAACTGGATGCAACGTAATCTGCGAGAATACCTACTGCTCCTATCCAGTTGGCCACACCAAAGCCAAATGTTTCGTCTATGGTGGTGGAAAAGTTGGACAATACCTGCCAGACTTTAAAGGAATGAGAGATATCCATCTCTCGCCCGAGCAAAGAATTGCTGCACGCCAGAAACGCTCTATTGAGGTAGCGGCTAAGGGTACCGGTGGAAGAGATAACCGGTTTAGAGGTCAACAAGGTTCTAGTCGATTCGCAGGAGTGGCCGAGTTCGACCCACCAGAAGAGGAGTTGCAGGAGACAGTAGGGAACTTGGAAGAGGAGTTGGCATTCCTGATGGAAATCATGGGTGACACAGAAGAAAGTGATGATGATGAAATCTTGGTCGGAGAAGAAGTCAATGTCAACGCCGTTGCCCTAAACTTGGACGTACCACAGGACGACTCCATCAACCATGACACTGGGGCTACCAGGCATATCTTCAGGGAGAAACGTTTCTTCCACGAATACAACGATCTAGAAATTCTGCTTCAAGTTCACGGTTTCGGATCGAAACTCTCGGCTGTTGCAGTCGGAAAGGGAACCATTATGCTAGAGGCAACAATCGGTAAAACGAAGAGGACGTTTTCTCTCTCGAATGTCTTGCATATTCCGTCCGCTTGCTGTAATCTCATCTCAGGTTCTAGAATTGACAAGAAGGGTGTCAGTACACAAACCGGCAACGGTAAAATCATGTACTTCAGTTCCAAAGGTACTTCATTTGCAAGAGGGAATATTATTAGGGACCTTTACAGGATAGACGTGGTTCCTGTTGAAGCTGCAGTCTCGGAATCTTCAATATCAGGTGCTTCCTTGACGTCCCCGCAATCACCGCTGATTGCAGGAATGGTGCCGGATGTTACGATACTATTTGGTCCAGGGACCGAATCCGAACTTGCTCAACGTGTGGGTTTTACTACCGTCTAGTGGGCCACATAGACGTTAAAGGGCTGAAACGCGCAACCACTGGACTGCCCATTGACAATGTCCAGGTCAAGAACTGCTGCATTTGTGCGCGAGCCAACATCAAGCGGCTAAAGTTCCCCAAACGGTCGTATACACAAGCTGACCGTCCTCTCTTTTGCATCCACACCAATATCTGCGGGACTCTCCCCAACGGTTACGGTGGTTTCCGTTACTTCATCATTTTTATCGACGACCACTCGCGTTTTATCACTATTTATTTCCTAAAGCACAAATCCAAAGCTGTTCAATGCTTCCATGAATTTCGACTCGCGGTCAAAAAATATCTCGGTTACCTGGTCGCTGTCCTTTGGGTCGACAGTGCCAACAAACTCATACACAGTGTCTTCAAAACTTACTGCAAAGAAAATGGCATCTCCTACGAGCAGTCGGTGCCAGATGCCTCTCAGCAAAATGGTGTCACTGAGAGGACTATCCAAATTGTCGAATGCATGATGCGTTCAATGTTTGTAGATGGAAACCTCCCACATTGGTTCTGGCCTCTAGCAGCCCAGGCCTGTGTACACATCAAGAATTGCGTCCCTCTTTCAGCTCTTCCATCCGATAAAACTCCTTTTGAATCCTTCCTCAATAAACGCGCTGACCTCTCACACTTACGCCCGTTTGGATGTTTAGTGACTTCAAGGAAGACAAACTCCGATAGCCTCAACAAAGTCATAGAGCGCAGGGAGGAGGGTAGATTCATGGGTTATGACCATAATTCGAAAGGCTACCTCATTTACTTCCCAAACTCAAAAGCAATCCGGGTTCGCCGTGACGTGGTCTTCCACGGTTTCCCTACTTCCTTACCATCACCACCACCTTCGGAAGTTCTATGGGATGACATACCCTACAAGTTGGAGAAACGATTTGGAGGTTCCAAACTCCTCTCGATTGTACGCAAAATGGATCTGTAAGTGACGTGCTTACGATCCAAAATCCCTACGCTAATCATCTGTGACGTGCAGATTGAATTCCTACGATACTTCTAGTTCTACTGGTGACGTGCCAGCGAACTTGGAACCTATGAATATGTGAGTAAAACCTTACATGGTTGTACTCCTGTCCTAATCTGTGATGTGCAGACTGGACTGTAACGAATCCCGTGAACCTCATGGTGACATGCCATATGATTCCAGAGAGAAGTAAGTAACTTAACGTTGTTACTTACGTCGGTGCCAGATGCCTCTCAGCAAAATGGTGTCACTGAGAGGACTATCCAAATTGTCGAATGCATGATGCGTTCAATGTTTGTAGATGGAAACCTCCCACATTGGTTCTGGCCTCTAGCAGCCCAGGCCTGTGTACACATCAAGAATTGCGTCCCTCTTTCAGCTCTTCCATCCGATAAAACTCCTTTTGAATCCTTCCTCAATAAACGCGCTGACCTCTCACACTTACGCCCGTTTGGATGTTTAGTGACTTCAAGGAAGACAAACTCCGATAGCCTCAACAAAGTCATAGAGCGCAGGGAGGAGGGTAGATTCATGGGTTATGACCATAATTCGAAAGGCTACCTCATTTACTTCCCAAACTCAAAAGCGATCCGGGTTCGCCGTGACGTGGTCTTCCACGGTTTCCCTACTTCCTTACCATCACCACCACCTTCGGAAGTTCTATGGGATGACATACCCTACAAGTTGGAGAAACGATTTGGAGGTTCCAAACTCCTCTCGATTGTACGCAAAATGGATCTGTAAGTGACGTGCTTACGATCCAAAATCCCTACGCTAATCATCTGTGACGTGCAGATTGAATTCCTACGATACTTCTAGTTCTACTGGTGACGTGCCAGCGAACTTGGAACCTATGAATATGTGAGTAAAACCTTACATGGTTGTACTCCTGTCCTAATCTGTGATGTGCAGACTGGACTGTAACGAATCCCGTGAACCTCATGGTGACATGCCATATGATTCCAGAGAGAAGTAAGTAACTTAACGTTGTTACTTACCATACGTTTACATACCTCCATAGCTTTGATCCTGATGGGGACACGCTTATGGATGATACATCAATTGCTGAACGCCGCACGCGAAAATTACCAGCACGATATGTTCACTGTACGCAGGACGAGGAGGGGAATAGCAACCTCATAGACGTCCTTAGTGCACAGATCAATGCCCTCGACATTGAATGCAACGAAGCAGACTTTCCGCTACTAGCAAGGAGCTTCATACAAGCAGAAGTTGCCTATGCTGGTGCCATGCTCATGGATCTGATTGATGATCCAGAAGAAAAGGATCCCCAGTCCATCCTGGAAGCTCAATCTTCCATCTACTGGACCCATTGGCTTGCAGCAATCTACGAGGAACTCAAGTTGCTGAAAGAGAAAGGGGTCTATGAGGAAGTAGATGAAATACCCCCCGGAAGAAAGGCGGTGGGCTCTAAATGGGTCCTTCACATCAAACGAGACCAGGATGGCCTCATATCTCGTTTCAAAGCTTGTCTTGTAGCTAAGGGATTCACGCAGATTCCTGGCCAAGACTTTGTTTACATCTTCGCACCAGTAGCTCGTTGGGAGTCAATGCGTACAATACTGACGCTGGTACAAAGGTGTAAATGAAGTCTTGACCAGGAATCTGCGTGAATCCCTTAGCTACAAGACGAGCTTTGAAACAAGATATGAGGCCATCCTGGTCTTGTTTGATGTGAAGGACCCATTTAGAGCCCACCGCCTTTCTTCCGGGGGGTAGTTTGTCTACTTCCTCGTAGACCCCTTTCTCTTTCAGCGACTCGAGTTCCTCGTAGATTGCTGCGAGCCAATGGGTCCAGTAGACAGAAGATTGAGCTTCCAGGATGGACTGGGGATCCTTTTCTTCTGGATCATCAATTGGATCCGTGAGCGTGGCACCAGCATAGGCAACTTCTGCTTGTATGAAGCTCCTTGCTGGTAGCGGAAAGTCTGCTTCGTCGCATTCAATGTCGAGGTCATCAATCTGTGCGCTAAGGACGTCTATGAGGTTGCTATTGTCAAGGTTATATGAGTTCTATAAGATATATATGTATCTGGTACGGAGCAACAGAGTTGATAAGTAGTTTGTTCATATATAGTGAAATGTTCATACCTGGTACAGAGCAACAGAGTCAATAGGGGTTGCTCCGTCCCAGGTCGGTATGTAAGTCTGACGGAAGTAGATAGGTATGGCCGAGGCTGGTTAACTATGACACCCCCCCTTGACCGGCATCGAGCCTGAGCATAGAAATCCATTGTGTATGCAGTGTTCTATGCAGGGGTTTAGTCAGTAAGTCTGCAATGTTTTCCTTACCTGAGACATGGATAACGTCAATTTGTCATTTAACAATGCAGTCGCGAATGAAGTGTTCTCGGATTGAAATATGTTTCATCTTTGAATGAGCGTGAGGGTCATGAGTACAGGCAACCATGCCCTGAATGTCACAAAAGATTGTCATAGGGTCGTATTGGGGAAAACCGAGTTCAGCAAAGAGGTTCTGGAACCATAGGACTTCCCTCGCGCAATGGGTGGACGCCAAGTATTTGGCCTCGCATGATGACAATGCGACCACGGCCTGCTGTTTCGAGCTCCATGACAGTGGTGAGTCCCCAACCATGACTAGGAATCCAGAGATGGATTTTCTCATGTCTCCCATTCCCCAGTCTGAGTCTGAAAGGGCTCGTATAATCGGATATACAATGTTCGATGAGCCCAACGTAATACCGAGCGTTTGAGTTCCCTTGAGGTAGCGTAAAAGGTGTTTAGCGGCTGCGATATGCAAAGGACCATAGTTAGCCATAAAACGGGCTAGTTCTCGAACGGTGTAGGCAATGTCTGGCCTTGAGCAAGTGCATAAGTACATGCATTTGCCTACAACAGCGCTGTATGGGAATTTTCCAACTTTCTCGGCTTCTTCAGATGAAAGGGGTGTCGTCTGGGAGACTAGTCTCGTCTTTGGGTCCATTGGTGTGTATACAGCGTTACAGTTTTTGAAGTTGAATTCTCGGAGGATGGACTGGATGTAGGTCGTTTGGCTGACCTTGATTGTTTGACTCTTGAGATCTCGTTCTATAGCACACCCAAGGTGGAATGTTGGTTGACCGTTATCGGTGATTTCGAACAAGGAACCAATTAGGTTCACGACCAAATCAGATTCTTCGTCTGTGGTCAATGCAATGAGCATGTCATCCACGCTTGTCGTAATGTATGAGCGATTGTTCCCATTTATGCGTATATATATGCTCCAGTCTGACTCCAAATGTTTGAACCCAATCGTTTCGAGCTTCGAGTTTAGCTCGAGATACCACTGCCTGCCAGACTGCTTTAAGCCGTATAGACCTTTCTTCAGTCTCCAGTAGCCTGTACTGACTATGGATGGCCTGCGCATGTATATCTCCTCCTCGAGAGGTCCATTAAGGAAAGCGGTTTTGACGTCGATCTGTCATAGTTTCATTCCATGTTCTGCTACCAGCGTCAGTATTGTACACATTGACTCCCAATGAGCTACTGGTGCGAAGGTGTAAACAAAGTCTTGGCCAGGAATCTGCGTGAATCCCTTAGCTACAAGACGAGCTTTGAAACAAGATATGAGGCCATCCTGGTCTCATTCAAAGATGAAACATATTTCAATCCGAGAACACTTCATTCGCAACTGCATTGTTAAACGACAAATTGACGTTATCCATGTCTCGGGTAAGGAAAACATTGCAGACTTACTGACTAAACCCCTGTATAGAACGCTGCATACACAATGGATTTCTATGCTCAGGCTCGACGCCGGTCAAGGGGGGGTGTCATAGTTAACCGGCCTCGGCCATACCTATCTACTTCCGTCGGACTTACATACCGACCTGGGACGGAGCAACCCCTATCGACTCTGTTGCTCTGTACCAGATACATATATATCTTATAGAACTCATATAACCTTGACACTTTCAAAGGAGCCTAAAACAAAAGAAAAAAAAATTATTGGGTAGTGCCAGGCACTAGCTCACACTGTACCAGCCTCTGGCTATTTATTTTGGAACTTTTAAATTTGTCAAGTCTGGGAATTGGACCCACAACCTAATTGAAGGAATCATCTGTACATACACATGCGGAACCACTTCACCAAGCTGCCATTTATAATATGAGCTCCATACTAGTGGACTATATAGGCTCACAGAGTATACTAAACCACTTCCTCTGCATCTCCTCCTCTATTATCTATGTATTTAGCTTCTACAGTTGGTTCAGATAATATATATCATGTGTAAGACTCAATTCAAAGGCATTCCTGTGGCAATGTTGAATGGTGTTAATGGTTTAGAATGATGTTGAAAGTCAATGGCTTAAAACAATGATGAAAGATGTTAATTGCTAAAATCAATGGTAAACAATGTTAACCACTAAATAAGGTGGCAAAAGGGTGTGAATTGCTCAGCAGTATGGCTTCAATAGACACTGCCTACATCTTGCCAGAATTTCAACATATTTCTTGTCTATCTACCATGATTTTGGTCTATGACCATCTATCACCACTGGCAGACACTGTTGTGCAGGTTCCGTGATGGACAAGCTCAAACTGTTAGAGCTTATTTCAACTATCCATGCTGAAGCCATGGGATATGTCAAGTGGGATTGGTCAAAGAAGGAATCACATCAGCAAAAATGGTCTGTGCCTAGGCCACCTAGGGTGACCTTATACTTAGGCTAACCTAGAATGACCTGGGAAACCTGAGCAACCTGGGTGACCTGGGTGGTTCAAGTACATAGCGGCTAAAATTACTCATTTCCCATAATGCTTCAGTCAGATTGAAGCATAATTGTTGTGATTCTGGATAAGCCATGTAATCACATGGTACCCCGTTTGTGGATTATTGTAATATGGCAATTTGGTAGACCTTAATTTTTTCCCTTTCCGGTGTGATTGTACCCAGTTTCACAGTTTCAGAGGAGATGACGAGAAGGTTTGCGCAAGTTGGGCAAAAGAGCATCATGGTGAAGAAAGAACGAAAGAAAGCCGGTCCGTGCACTGATCTCGGGCTACAATGTACATAGTACGGCCGCGTTGAGTTTTCAACTTTAGATAGGTATACACACATCTCATTTACAAGACACAGTGTACATGGAATAAGTAAAGTCCAATAAGACAACAACAATTAAATCTATCCGACGCGTCTCAAAACTCTTCCTCGTCTTCCCCTAAGATATGCTGTTCCTCCGCATTCCTGCTTTCAGCAGTTTGAGACCTCGACGGGACGCGAGCATACCACTTGGTTGGATTGGCTGATATTGGCGTGCGCAACTCTATACCTCCGCCGAAGCATCATCATAACTTGAGTGGTGTGCTCGCGAAGGCGAGGAGGATGTGGCGTTATGACCGGATATCGCGTATATGTTGATAAGGGAAACAATAACGAGGTAGAGGATGAAAGATATACTATGGTAGATGTGAGTAAGCGACGAGGACGGAGCGGGAGGCAACTTGCGTGAACATGATTAAAATATATGTAACATGGTCCATTTCATTGTCGTGCACGTAGTCCAGTTCTTCGTCCGTCGCGGACATGAATAGAATACTGTTAATATAAGTATCAGTGACCTCCTCAAGAACCAGAATTAAAGATATTACCCAGCGGAGACAAGAAGCTACGTAGAATGAGAAGCGCGTTAATCAAAGGGTACCACAGGAGAGCGTCAACTTACGAAGGGAGGTAAATGACGGAACACCATTCCTGCTGCTTTCTTCTCATCCCTTGCTTCTCTAGCGGCAGTATCCATCGTTGGCGCACACGGCTCTCGCGGACTTGGTAAAGAATCTGCTAGTGTATGTTCGCTATTGCTGTCATCATGAATTACTGAGCTAGAGCTGGCAAAAGTCGGTACGAAAAAGCAGATCTCAATGATACGCGTAACTCCAGCCATTGCGAGCGTATAGCCAAAGACGGCATGAACGCGAGTTGAAATCATCAATTCCTGGGCGTGTTCTGACATAGCCCAACCGGTAAGAATGATACTATTCACACAGAGTCAGTGCGCAGAAGAATTGAGAATAAAAATGGCGTACATAATCGCGGGAACCACTGTTCGCTGGACAACGACTCAAATGTGAGATCAAACAGCGACCGTGATGATATAAGGGCGACGAACCTGATTTTTTCTCGATAGGAAAATACCCAGTGAACCACCGGCCCACCCTATAACGTATTCTTAAGAAATGGAGACAAATTCACGAGACTGAGAACCTACAAAGGACACCGAGAATTCTAACATGAAGTAGGTAGTCAGTATACACGCAGAGGGTTTGCTTTCATGACTTACGTGTGCTGCATATCCTTCACCGACCACGTTGAGCCACGGTGTTCAGTGAACGTATTTACTTGAGAATATGCAAATCTGAGTAAACAGAGTGCGATACAAGAATATTCAACATACCAATACCCTGGTAAGCCAATTCACGAGAGCTCAGAACTTGTTGAAAGCAGAATTCCATGCTGAACTCACCCAAAGCATGATAACCCTACGAAGACAAAATAGCTAAGCAACCAAGAATTGGACTGAAATTTCCGCACGTACCAGGAATCCCACCACTCGGGGCTCTTTCCGCTTCTGCGCACCCAAGCCTCGCCGACAAGTAACAAGATTGCCATAATTGTCGCGTATGCAATAAAACCACTTCCCATGATATAATGCGCCAGACATTGACCAAGATGTCCACCGCGACAATAGCCACGGAAAGTAATAGCGCCGAAAAGCATCTGTGTCCAACCAAGGACAGGATAAGACTTTCCAACAATGCCATGCAAAAGAACTGCCCAAGGACGAAGCGTCTTTTCGTTGATGTGCAGCTTGAGATAAATCCCGAGGATGAGTTGGGTAAGGATTGGAACGATAAGGATATTAGCCATTGTACCATGGACACTAGCAGGGAAAGCGCGGCCTTTATGCGAGTGCCCAAGAATGTAGCCTCCTATAGTCAATACGATTCCAGTACTCTGTATAGAAAGATTAATCATTTCCTACTAGCTCAGGTAGATCCACTTGACGCACCTGTAATGGAACATGCCATCGACCCCATCGACCTTTGGCGATTCCGAGAACCATTCCCACAGGAAATAGTATACCCCATAACAGTCCTTGAAGAAATATGTGTATCCAGAGTATAGAGTCCACAGGCTTTGAAGCATTTTCTTCGGTCAATTCGTCACTATGAGAGTGGGCGACCGCAGTTGTAGATGCACAAGGCTAAGATAAAAGCCACAAGGCCGAATTCTTTGCAAGCTCTGACCAGTGCAGGCATGCTGGAAAACAGACGGAAGAGAACGATGTGATGGAGGAGGAGGACAAGCCGGACTTAACTCGGACCTTACTAAAGCCAAATCTTGTGAAATTGGCGCTTCAATTTAAGCGCCTTAACGTTCTTGAAATTCCCACGAACAATTCAAACTTCAAGTTCGTGCTCAAATACTTCCTTCTCTAACTGCTGATCCTGAGCATACATTACTTTATTCGAACTCGAACGTGAGCGGTCGCGTCCTTGACACTCTCAAGCCTCATTCATTGTGCGCCACACATGTATACCTTTAACCGCTCGAGTGGCAACTACGATTTCCCTGCTCTGTTCAATAATAACACGTATCCCATTGAGCCATCGACAAAGGGCTTTCGAGGACAGGATCCAAGGCAGGGTCTACAGCAATATTCACCGATATTTTCCAATTATAGCTCGCTAGACTCTGCTCAAGACCAGCATTTCGGCCCTCCATACAAACACACGAAGCCGAAACGCGGAGAAAATCAGAGTAAGTATGTTTCACTCGAGCATCACGAAATCCGAGAGAGGAGAAATCGGAGTCCCGAATCGATCCCCCATAATTTACTATTTTCCTCGACCTTGATCTCACCTCGCTTCATTTATGAACAGCCCAGCACGATATTGGCCGTCATCAAATCTCTAAACAACTGAACTCTCCGTCCCACTCTTCAAACACTTTAATCATCCGTAATCTTGCAGTAAGTAATTGCGTGACATTCGCTCGCTTGCAAATCTCCCCCAAAGTTCTTATTCTCGTAGAACAGAAGCGACCCGCAGAGCGTGAAACTCCAATTCGAAGAGCATGGTCTAGTGGAACAGTTCGACGAATTGATCAGCCGTAGGGGCATCGCGTTCGTAACTTACGTGAGTTTTTCTTCACTCGGAGTATACGACTCGGAATGACTCCTTCGTTGTTGATGAATATCTTTCAGTACGAGAGTAGCTCAGCTGAAAGAGCTTACAGAAAAATGCAAGGATTTGAAATCAATGGTAGCATTGTGAGTAGCCCACAGCCGTATGGGCGAATGCTTTGACTCAATGCTCTTTCAGATAAATATCGAATTTGAACCATCGAACATGAACTCCCTTGAAGCCTTCGCTCCCGATATGAATGAATATTCAAACGACGATGCCAGAGATGATCAAAAATGGCCTTTCAACTCTTACCAAACCCAGCGATCTGAAAACGGCATTGACTATTCTGGGTTTGCCACAGCGCATCCGATTACCAGTGGACACTCACAGACTCATGCTGGTTCTATCTCGGTAATGTTGATTTAGTTCCTGAGCCTTAGATTTCTTATCCATTCGAACGATTCAGCTCGATAAATGTAACACCGCCGAAGATCGCCTTCAGGAGGCACGGAAATTACAACAGGTATATATCCTTCTAAACCTGCGACTAATCCCGTGTTATATCTCATGTATTACCTCTCTTCATACTTAGATGTTGACAGCGCTGAAAGACCACGGTAGAAATCCCCCGGTTTCGATGCCTGTTTCGCCTTCGGAATCCGTCTCTTTAAGCTCTCATTCGTCAATGATCAGTTCCAATTTTCCAGAAGTTATGCCATTGGATAGTACTGTCGGCTGGTCCACTCGGCCTATAAGTGGCCTCGTCGTTCAAACATCCGCTTCATCGACGGGGCTATTCAATCTAACTTCAGGTGTCGAAAAGAACCCATACTCAGTCAAATCCCATGAACCTCTCGATCAGGGCCTGGGTAGACTGTACGCCACTCACCAAAAGATGCAGGAATGCACAAACTCGACGGCCGGCCCAGAGCTCTCCAATGGGCATCTTCACATCGTCACAAGGTCGCCACAATCCTTCCTCCATTCGGCTGGTGGCGGAGGCAGCCAATCATTCAGCCAGAGCAGTCCCATGAAATCCGAGTCGATGCCGTCTCGGGACGCTCAAATCAGCCTCGCCGCTCTTACAGATCTTCAAAAGATATTAGGTGGAAAATATTCCCTGGATCAGAATAAGGGATTGACGAAATATTGACAGCTACTGGGAGGTATGCTTGAATAAACTTGACCGATGCTCTTGTATATAACAGAAATTTGAATGCTTGTAATAATAGTATGCAAGTCTCCTCGTCGTAGTACAGGCCTGAAGTACTTAGAAGGGCGAAATTGAAGAGAGTTATTCTCAGCGACAGTATGAAAGAATAAACACTATTATGTGCTAATTTTTTATCAAAAGAATGAATGCTCACTGGCAAGTGAGACGTGAAGGTAATGACAGACTGGCGCCGTAGGCGCGTATTTTATGAAGACTAGTATAACTAACTATTGATGAAACCGTCGCAGACACTGGCGTTGTGAACCTGAGACGGGTCTTTGGTCAAGTAGCCAAGGTTAACGCCTTCGATGTAAGACCTATACACAATATTGGGTCCACTTGAACAACTCTGAATAAAAGTGTAGACGCACCATTCCCGAGAGATATTGTTCGCCAGGACAGAGTCTTCAATTTTGAAGTTCCAGAACTAACGTAGAATATCAATGGTTCAGTATAGGAAAGAATGTACCGTAAAGGCTACTCACAATCCAGCCCGCTCCTTCGCTATAGGCTAGTTTCTGTGCATCAGCCCATTGCTGAAGGAACTCATCAGTAGCGTTGAACTGTGTCGGAAGACCCCATTCTGTAGTTGAACGGATCAGCTGGAAGTAAGTACCCAATTAAGGCAAATCAGACCTCCGAACCAGAGAGGGCTGTCTCCCAGTGCCGCGTCTGCTTGTACCCGGTTCAAGTCTATAGCCAACCGAGTCAGTAAAGCAAATGAGCGCTCGGAAAACTCTTACTGCAGATGGATTGCATGTATGCTTCTGGAGTCGGATCAGCCACACCCTACAATCAACTGAGCTCCCAATCAAAGATTCGTCTATGTAACGCTTACACCAAAGCTATTGGCACGTTTTAGCATAGATAAATCAGGGAAATAGAACCACCTACGAGTAGTATAGATGATTATCATAGGCTTGAGGCCCCATCGCTGCATCGGCTGGGTTGGGAGCGTCATCGTGCTGCCAGTTCACATCCATGAAGCTATAGCAAAGGGGGACGGGAGGAGGGCTGTAAGAAATATCTCAATTCATCGTAGCGAAAAGACTGACTTCGTGACTAGAGGCTCATGTCCTTCACAAGATTTTCCGATATCGAACTGTGTTTCACTGTCGGAAGCCAGCTGCGCGAGAATAATGGCGGTGTTTATGAGAGCATCTATTACCTGCGAATCGAACAGGGTACTGTTCTGACTGCTCATATCGAACATAGCCTGGGAAGCGTTTCTGAAGGTTTTTTGTGCTCGGATACCAGAAACATCCACTCCGAGCGCAGCCTCTACTGCACGCACAACAATGACAAATTCCTTTTGGTCTACGAAGAACTGTCAATAGGTTGCATCCAGGCGAAAGGCACAATAAGCTCACAAGTGCCGTATTCTGGGGTGTTCGCTGCATCCATAATCGGCTCATTGACGGCCTCGATTGCAAAGACCGATGCAAATGCCGGGTGAAGATGAGATAGAGCAGTCATCACTCCAGCCCAAGTCAAAGCACGCCCGTAGTTGTATGGTGTCTATTGGCCGATCAGCTTTAATAAGGAAGAAGCACTAAGACATGGCTCACGTAGAATTGCACATTGGTAGTACAACTGCAGACTTCTATTCAGTAGCATTTTAACCCATGTTGCGGTACACATACTTTCCGGTGAACATTTGGTCTGCATCTGGAAATAACTGCGTTTAAGTAGCCTGGATTGAGAATAGCAATGGCGATTTAGTTACCTTGTACACCAGGTAGTGCGTGATGGTCCAGAATTGCAACAATCCCAGCTGCCTGGAGCTGTTGCAAGCCTCGTATCTAGGTATATGTGTGATCAGATTCAGCTTAGTACGACAGCTTGCTGGAGATCATACAAGTGCAACAATTCCTCCGCGAGGATAAAACTCCGTCTTGCGGTCAACCAAAGCTTCAACGATCCAGTATCCGAGCTGAGGGTTCGTTCAGGACTGTGGAACTCAAAATGAAAACAAAGTCAATAGAACCTACCGGAATGCGAACAGTATTGATATTCAGACTCTTTAAAGTATCCACGTCATCTTGGGTGAACCAAGTATCCCTTTAATAAAAGTTAAAAAGAACCTCATTACGTTTGCATACAACGCACCAATGTTTCGCGAATATTCCATCTACAGTGTCTGGATATGCTTGTGCAAAGGCGCTGAAAACTAGTCAGAGCGTGATAATTTAGCAATAGAATTGAGCTGACAATTCAGTGGCAATACAGGTAGAACAGTCGTCACAAGATTCTCCGCCCATGTCGAGCCATTCTAAGATATTTCGTTCTGTTAATGGATGTTTGACTTTGTTAAGCATCCATACCTTGCGGAAGCATCCATGATTCCAGTACCAGCCTAGGGTAGGGAAATGTTCACGTAGCTATCGGTTATCCGTGCAAGCAACGTACCAAGATCCCAAGTTGACTCCATAAATCTTTTCTGGCATTGAAGCTGCTATCACAGCTACGCCAGACATGAGGAGGGACCCTGAAAGCAACAAGAGAGATGGACGCATATGAAATAGTAGTGGGAGGGAGCCGAAATTGAATAATGCTCAATAAGAGGCTTGCCTTTATACCATCTCTTCCAGCTTAAGGTAAAGTTTCTGAGGGCTGCTACCAAGCCCCGAACTAAGTCCCGAAAGACTTCCGATCTGTTCCAGCTTTGTTATCCTTTTCGCAACCTTTTCGCGGAAGGCTTGGCGATATTTATTCCTGGTGAGTAAAGAGCAGGAAAGAACGACGTACATAAAGAATGGCGAATCAGGGTTGCTTGACATCAACCGCCAGAGGCTGGATGTTATAGCATTGAAGACAGCCGAATTTACGTGGGCTCAGTGAGGTGAGAGCGAATTGGACGCTACTCGGAGACGCGTAAAATTTAACGTGTGGGCCTTTAGGGGGTATAGCACGATTCGGGGAAAAATGCGGATGAAAGCCGTGCCACTAAGGTTACGAGTCCAAGATTTGAGTCCCATATTTAGATTTCCTCACGTTTTGAAATAACGGCGGTCTAGACCTTGGGATGCTCAAATTAGCCTTGCGGTTCTTACAGATCTTCAAAAGATATTAGGAGGTACCACAGTTTGTTGATGTGAATAAACTCCTGCTTGGCCCTTGTATATAACAGTATTGGATGACTTCCCGTAGCAATAAACTGTCAAATAACCAAAATGATGAACTGGTGGAAATATTTGAAATTTGGTTTTTTGACAAATTATTTGGCTTACCATTCCCGTAAACCGCAAACCGGCTACATCGACGCATCATTTGGGTATAAAGTGAAGGAGACGCGACATGGGCATGGCACCCTTATGAGGCCGTTTTTTTCCTTCCAGGCTTGCTTTACTCAGAGAGGTGGTCATTTCCTTCAGCTATAGCACATTTTGGCTGTCTAGATTCAAGCAGAGGACATACACAAAGCTTGAGGCAGCCAGAGCCGGCACCCAAAACGGAAGGGAGAGCACATGGTGAAACTGATAGCCGAGCGTAATTGCACGCAAAACGGTTTACAGAGGGGTCGCGAGGCCTTTCTAAACCGATCGTTTAGAACAGGTCCTGAATTTCAAATCTTGACTCCAAACATGATGCCGGTGCTGTTCCGAGCTCGCTTAGGGCCTGCGAAATGTTTAATTGACCATTTTTCGTCAAATAAACCTTACGGGAAGTCATCCATTCACTCCAAAAGGTGACAAAATTCTGCCGAGCAGAAAAGCTGCCTGATAAGTCACGTGATTTCCTTTTATGGTTTATCAGTACTTTTCAGCTCAACTGAAATGCGTACTGAAAACCTTGATTAGCCATATTAGGCTAATCTGGTCCTTTTCAGTACATATTTCTGCAGCAATTTTGTAACTTCGCGTGTGATTGCCTGTGAGCCCCAAAACAACTTGATTAAATATGTATAGGCTTAAAGCAGAAGGACGAGAATCTTATCAGATGCCTAGCTACTAGTAGTACTATTGGTAAAACCGTCACAAACACTGGCGTTGTGAACCTGAGACGGGTCTTTGGTGAAGTAACCAAGGTTAACGCCTTCGATGTAAGACCTATACACGATATTGGGTCCGCTTAAACAACACTGAATGACAGTGTAGACGCACCATTCCCGAGAGAGATTGTTCGCCAGGACAGAGTTTTCGACTTTGAAGTTCCAGAACTAACGTGCAATAACGTGTCAGTACAGGAAAGAATGTACCGTAAAGGTCACTCACAATCCAACCCGCTCCTTCGCTATAGGCTAGTTTCTGTGCATCAGCCCATTGCTGAAGGAACTCATCAGTAGCGTTGAACTGTGTCGGAAGACCCCATTCTGTAGTCGAACGGATCAGCTGGAAGTAAGTACTCAATTAAAGTAAATCGGACCTCCGAACCAGAGAGGGCTGTTTCCGAGCGCCGCGTCTGCTTGTACCCGGTTCAGGTCTAAAGCCAAATCATGATTTCCGAGTTAGTAAAGCAAATGAAGCGCTCGGAAAACTCTTACTGCAGATAGATTGCAAGTATGCCTCCGGAGTCGGATCGGCCACACCCTATAATCACTTGAGCTCCCGATCAAAGATTCGTCTATGTAACGCTTACACCAAAGCTATTGGCGCGTTTTAGCATAGATAAATCAGGGAAACTATAACCACTTACACGTAGTAAAGATGATTATCATAGGCTTGAGGCCCCATTGCTGCATCGGCTGGGTTGGGAGGATCAGTGTTCTGCCAGTTCACATCCATAAAGCTACAGTAAAGGATGACTCGTAAAAAATCTGTTACTTCTTTGAAGCGAAATCTAAAAAACGAACTTCGTGAACTAGAGGTTGTTGTCCTTTACCAGAACTTCCAAGGTTGAACTGTGTCCCACTTTCGGAAGCCAACTGGGCGACAATGATGGCGGTGTTTATGAGGGCATCTATTACCTGCGAGTCAAAAAGGGTGTTGTTCTGATTGCTCATATCGATAATAGCCTGGGAAGCGTTTGTTGAGGTTTGTTGAGAATTTGCTTGGAAACCAGAAACTTCCACCCCGAGCGCAGACTCTACTGCGCGCACAACAGTGACAAATTCCTTTTGGTCTACGAAGCACTGTCAACAGGTTGCATCTAGGTGAAAGCATAATGAGCTCACAAGTGCCGTATCCTGGGGTGTCCGCTGCATCCATAATCGGCTCATTGACCGCCTCGATCGCAAAGACTGGTGTAAATGCTGGATGAAGGTGAGATAGAGCAGTCATAACGCCAGCCCAAGTCAAAGCACGCCCGTAGTTTTGTGGTGTCTATTGGCCGATCAGCTTTAATAAGGAAGATGCACTAAAGCATGACTCACGTAGAATTGCACATTGGTAGTACAACTGCAGACTCCCATTTAGTAGCATTCAAACCACATTTCGATACACATACTTTCCGGTGAACATTTGGTCTGCATCTGGAAATAGCCGTGATTAGCCAACCACATTTCAGCATTAGAGAAGACGATCAGTATTTTACCTTGTACCCCAGGTAGGGCATGATGATCCAGAATTGCAACAATACCAGCCGCCTGCAGTTGTTGCAAGCCTCGTATCTAAAAACGTGTATGATCAGATTCGCTAGACAGCTTTTTGAGACCTACAAGTGCAAGAATTCCTCCTCGAGGATAAAACTCCGTCTCACGGTTGACCAATGCTTCAACGATCCAGTATCCCAGCTAAGGTTCGTTCAGGACTGTAGAAATACAAAGAAGGTCATTGGAACTTGCCGGAATGCGAACAGTGTTGATTCCTAAGCTCTTCAATGTATCCACGTCATCTTGGGTGAACCAAGTATCCCTTTATAAAAGTTAAAAAGAACCTCATTTTGTTTACATTCAACGCACCAATGTTTCGCGAATATTCCATCCACAGTGTCCGGGAACGCCTTTGCGAAGGTGCTAAAAACTGGTCAGACTCGGAGGGAGATAATTTGGCAATAGGATAAAGCTGACAATTCAGTAGCAATACAAGTGGAACAATCAGCACAAGATTCTCCGCCCATGTCGAGCCATTCTAATAAGATATGTCATTGTATTATCAATGTTTCGATGCTTGACTTTGTTAAACAGTCATACCTTGCGGAAGCATCCATGATTCCAGCACCAGCCTAGGGTAGGGAAATGTTCACGTAGCTATCGGTTATCCGTGCAAGCAACGTACCAAGATCCCAAGTTGACTCCATAAATCTTTTCTGGCATTGAAGCTGCTATCACAGCTACGCCGGACAGAAGGAGGGACCCAGAAAGTGATAAGAGAGATAGACGCATTGTGGAATGGTCGTTGAATATTGCGTCAATAAGAGGCTTGCCTTTATATCATCCCTTCCAGGCTATTTCTGAAGCAGGGCTACTAAGTCCCAATCGGAGACTTCTGATGCACAATACGAGAGCACGACACGTCAACGACGTACAATAGGTATGGCAGAGTATGGCATGCTTTCGCATGGAAACTGGTCATGTTTAGATTCCTGGGTGAGTAAGAGCAGGAACGAACGAGGTACGACAGAGAATCGCGACGGCTATGAGAAGTCGACGAATCAGGATTGCTGCCCTTAGAAAGCCGTATGACCTCCGAGATTATTTTCATCACTAGCACAGACCAGAGGTAAGCCATATGTTAGCAAAGACAGTATGAATATACGCGGGCTTGACGCGAGAGCGACTTGGAAGCTATTCGGAGACGCGTAAAATTTAACGTAGTGCGGGCCATTAAGCTTAAGGTATAGTACGATGCGGGGTAAAATGAGTGCCACTGAGGTAACAAAAAAGGTGTTTAATGTTTACCAGTTGATAATCCGATTTCTGACCGAATCGAGTGCCATTTGGTGAAAAGGGCACATGATGATATTGCAAGAGAAAAGGCCTTGAAGAACAATTGGAGAATGTATGGGTGAAATTGCTAGCGTGTGGAAAAATTATTTCGTGGAACAATCGTGGAAGGCAATTCCTACGTTGTATGATGGAAGATTTGTTTATTTAGAGCAGGGACCCCTATGAGCCAATGAGAATTCGCGTAAGAAATACGCCGTAACAGTCTCGTTCAGTGCTTTACAGTACAGTAGCATTGTAGCAGAAGGAGAAAGGAGAAGGCGTGAGAATTTTAATTTCAATAAGTGTCTCTTGCTACTGTACCGTAATTTTTTCACTGGATCTGTCACATATAATGACGCAGTCGGGATAGGTTCAATTTTACAATGCGTAAAGTAGCTATTCCTTCGCCGGAGCTTTTTCTGAAGTTAACGGATTCCCCTTCCCACTCGCCAGTATCTCCTTTCCGTCCACATTTTCCCATCTTCATTCATCATGTACGTATGTATCTTCTCAATGCTCGGATTCTCCTTCAGCGCCGGAAGCTCTTTACGAGTCCAAACATTCTTTTTCTTATACTGTGGCCCATAGAGGAGGTGTGCCGTCTTCGTCTCGGGGGTGGGACGCAGGAAAAATTATTTCCAAAAATGTTCTCCCAATTTGGTCTCTTCGTACATCCTTTGGAATTGATTTTCCCTTTGGAAGCTAGTTTGGCCTTTTTGACGGCCTGAGTTACTAGCATACCACCTTGCTTCCCAACGAGGATTTTGTTCTCGTTCAAGAGTTTGGTGGCCTGAAAAGTGCTTATTCCCTGATTCATTCTGCTAAAAAAGACAGGGGATTGGGTTAATTCATCAGGATTTCTGTAACTATTCTATGAATAGCTTTGCCGTTCTATCAGTGCAAGTTAGTATAAATGCTCTTTAGCTGAATGGAAGAGCAGCACATACTCAGCAAGAGGTCTCGAGGCTCGTCCAGGAGAACATCCTAAAACATCGTTGAAGCTCATTGGTGCAGGGATTGCATTCTGAAGAACCCAAGTCCCGCCGTGGCGTCCGGACGAACAGTTCAAGCGTGTTCTGTGCCTTCGGTACTGCCCCGAGTCCTCCGAGTCAAGCCCAAGACCTGGTGAAAGATATACCAGTGTCTAGCTCAAATTGGCTACACCGCAATAGCCTTTCTGCTCACAGTTGCTCATGATCTTCTGCATGGCAGAACGCTTAACACAGGGGTTTAGCGATAACACTTCTTCAAGCTGGCGGCGATTCGTTGATAATCCTAGTTCTTGAGTACGCTGTAGTTATGATCTTCCGCGAAGAAATTATGCAGTTCGATGGCGTCTACAGTCGGCGAGATTAAGTTAAAAAGCTCATTGAAACACCGGTTGGGCTCACTGGAAGGGAAGGCTCTATCCGCAAGGTTCTACGACGACGATTCCAAACAATCCGACGAGCAGTACGTGGACCAATCAACCTTCCTTCCTTCCATACTGCCAGGAAGCATGATCTAAATCGAGGTCGTGAGGCCCTAATATAGGCAGGGAAATAATAATTTGAGGCGTACACTGTATCCAAGTAGCAGCAGAGTGGGGGCTCATCTGGGTTCCTAGACTCAGAGTAATTCAAGTGCTGGATGTTTCGAAGGAGGTAGAGAATGTTTGTCCGTCGGATGAAGAAGACTGGACTAGAACTTGGCCCCGGTAGTCCTGGTTTGAGGAAAGGATTTTCCAGGCCACAGCTAGATAGAGAGCAGAGGTACTATTGAAGCTTGAATTCCTTTTCGGCGTCCCCTTGTTGTAGTCGAGCAAATTCCAATGGTGGTCTCCGGAGAGTTATTAAGCGCCCATGTCACTTCTCTTGGACCATCGCGATCGCGGACCAATGCTCAATACAGTTTTCTTCTATCCAACTAGTATCGCTTGATCAACTCTGTCCCTCCCACCGGCGAATCTTCTTCTCTTCTGGCTTCAGAGTCTTCGACAGCTTCAAGATTCAATGCTGACTCTTTTGTAAACAGCCTTTCAACGTTCGATTGCAGTTGCGGTTGCTCTCAAGTTGGTGCGTAGTCCACGCTTTTTGCGCTCTTGCTGCAAGGAGCTCACAGAATTATTTTCAGCGGCCGCTCATCGGAAACTCAAGTCATGAATCCGATTGTCTCCCGATACATTGGCAGGCTCGTTTGTTAGGATATGAAGGATCTTGCGACACTCATTATTCAGTTCTTTTTCAGGTTTACTACATATACTGTCGCTGGGCGTTTCTGTTTAGTTTTGGAGCTGTTAACTCTTAATTCGTTAATTTTAGCGCAGTATCCGTGAAATGCCCGGAATAAAATTCTGACAAGAATCCTTTTGATACGGCTTAAACTTTTAGCTGCTGCTCTTCAAGCTCTCTTTTCCTTCTCTCTTTTGCTATTTCCTTCGTGTTCTACCTCCAGTTGAAAATCTCTGGCAATAGGCAACGACGCGTGTAATGTTCCGCGGGATTTTCGAAGACTCGGAGCTCGATCAGTCAGAGGAACGCGTTATTAACCGATACTTATCAGGGTATATATAAAACCGATTATTGGCAGAAATCTTTTTGCTTGACCTTTTCTTCCTCGTTCGCCTGGTACTACTGTCCTTACTGCTTTCGGTCATGGGAGCCACGACTTCTACCACAACTTCCACTCTTTCCACGCTCACTACTACCCAGATTGATTCCTTCACTCCATACACACACTATGCCAGCGCTGGTTACTGTAATCCCAGTACTACGCTAAGCTGGACATGTGGAGGTGCGTTTGATCCTTTTTTGGCGTTGGGCGAGTTTTGTTAACTAATCTCGCTCTTACTGTAGCCGATTGTGAAGCCAATTCGGACTTCATTCCAGTTGCGTCTGGAGGCGACGGCTCCGACGTGCAGTACTGGTTTGTTGGCTACGACCCGACATTGAGCACGGTTATCGTTTCGCATCAAGGAACTAATGTCGATACAATGTATGTTATGTTTGATCTAATTTTTTCGTCGTGCTCACTGACTTTGCTTTGGAAAGTCTTCCTATCATCACCGACGCCGATTTCTTCCTCACACCAATAGATACAAGTTTGTTCACTACTGTGAACTCGGGCGTTTATGTTCATAATGGATTTGCAACTGAACAAGCAAAGTGAGCGAGTGGCCTTGATTAGTCGATACTGTTTGCTCATGCGCGGGATAGGACTGCGACGAATGTCCTGGCGGCTGTTCAGACGGCCATGTCCAGCTACTCATCAACCACTGTTACAGTCACAGGGCACTCGCTCGGTCGGCTATTTCTCTTCTTCAAAACTAGCTCGTAGCTGACTGAACTTGCAGGAGCTGCTATTTCATTGCTTGATGCGCTATACCTCTCGATTCAACTTCCTAATGCCATGGTGAACTTTGTTGGATATGGCTTACCTCGCGTATGTGAAGTTCCTTTTCCGAATTTCGACCTTTGGTTGAAAGAAAGCTCGTGTGATTTTCCAGGTCGGTAATCAAGCGTTTGCGAACCTCATTGATTCGACGTTACCAGACCGTGTAGCTCATGTCAATAATGAGTTCGTCGGAAATAACGTTTTCGAAAGAGCCTTGCCTGATGATGTTTGCGTTTAGAGAAGATCCAGTTCCCATATTACCCGGTATGACATTTCTTCGAGGATACTCGCGTTCATTGCTGAGATTTTATGGTACATAGGCGAAGTCTTGGGCTTTGTTCACCCATCTGGCGAAAAGCATATCATGGATAATGGCTCTTGGGTCGTATGTCCAGGTAATTATAGTCTCATCGCTCATCGCTTCTCGTTGGCTTATAATCCGTAGGGCAAGACAATGACAGTACGGAATGTTCCGCTGGCGATGTGCCTACCATACTGGAAGGAAACATTGAGGACCACGATGGTAATTTGGCATTCTTTTGTCGGATGATCCAAGTAGCTGATTTCTTTCCAGGTCCTTACAACGGCGTCCAAATGGGTTCAACTTGTTCAACATAAATAGCAGGTTATTAGTTATTGCTGTTGTAAAAAACTTATCCCTGAATGCATCATTACTTTTATGAATTCACTTCATTTTGACCATCGAAAAGGAATGTTCAAGTTACACGGTAGTACGGTCCTTAGATAAACGCCGGTTCCGGTGATCATCATCAATATGCGACATAATCAGCTGTAGTGAGCTACGTAGGGCGCGAAGCCCAGAAGCGAGAATCCGAGGCTATAGTAACTTTTTAAGTACGCGCCAGGCGCTTGTTGATAGGCGCTTATACGCGTTTTGATGGTTGATCGGAAAAAAAACAAGTCTGCGGGCTTGTTGATTTGAACAGAAGCCAACTTGCCAGGTGGGAACGTCGTCAACAGCGCCCATTCATTCTTCATTCTCTCCCTATTACTACTGCCTCGTCCAGTCCGAAAATTCCAAGGGGCAGCCTGCATCATACTATTTCGACCAAGCAGTGATTAATTTATCTGCTTTGGTGCCATGGACACGAACGTGATAGGATCTGACTCTGTGTCAGTGTCAAAACTCAGCCGTCCATCGTTATTGCGGCCAACAGGAGCCCGTCCAGCCCCACAAGGTCCACGTACTCGACAAATGTCTACTTTGAACTTTGAAAATTCATTGTCAAAGAATGACAGTTTGGACCACAGAAATTCCACTCTTTCCAAAACATCCTCTCGATCACGAGAATCTACTTTGTATAGCCCAGGTCCTTCTTCTCCAACTTTTCCTCCTCTGGGCTCACCTATACGGTCTGAGCATGATCATCAGGCTATTTCGGAAATAGAGGAGGAACTTGCACAGGAACCTGTTCCGTCCCAGTCCAACGGCAAGCCGCCACCAGCAACTCCAAGTCGCACACCCTCTGTAATTCTTCACGAATCTCCGAGACTCCCATTCGCACCCTCTCCAGCTCAATCTCGAGTTCCTTCACCCTCTCCTTCCATACCATCCTCTCTCAAAGCTTCGCCAGCGCGCACAGTCGCTAAACAGTCTGCAACTTTAATTCCCGCTCCTCAGATCAAATTTGAGAATATCCAGATCGAATGGAAGGGTCTTCCGCTGGAAGCAGCGTTATGTGAGTCCTTTGAACAAAACTTATCATTCGGCGTACTTAAACACCTATTACAGGGACATTCGACTCCAAAGAACTGCAGAACATTGTCTCCCGAGCTATCCGATCCTCTGCCCAGGAATCTTTCATCCGAATCCTCTCCGTACAACAATTAAACGAAACTCTCCCAGCTGAACTTGAACGGCTGACTAGTCGGAAAGCTACCATGCAGGCTAGATACCGTTTTCACGTTCAGCGGAGAACCATGCTTCTCCAAGCGCTAATGTCCTTTTCCGACACAAGTGGAGAGAAAGACGGAGGGCTGGATCTCGTTAGCAAGCTGGCTACGCAGATCTCTGATACTACTACAGAGTGTGATAAGCTCACGCAGGAGCTTGTCTCTGTTACAGATCAGATTACCCAGATCAATAAGCTACTTGACTGTCATTGGGCCAGTGCATTGGCTATAGCGTTGCGCAAGGTGCGTGGTATACGGTTACGTCTACTTATTTTGCCCTCCTGATTTGATTACCTTACAGCTTAATGGAAGCTACGGAAAGCGCACCGCAGAGCTAAATCAAGCAAAGGCTAAGATCGATCAACTACAAGCCGAGCTGAATGACGCTTGGGTGCAAGCTGAAAAGCTAGCTCGAGAGATGGATGATATGGATGAAACTGGGGTATACTCGGACGATGACGGAGAAATCATGATACAAAGAGCCGCAGTAGTTCCAATCCCCGCAAGACCAGCGCAGCACGCCAAGAACGGCGTCCGGTAAGCTAATCGACTTGAAGCCTTCTTTCGAACCCCACCGCCACCTCCTCAGGATCTTCTCGACCCTCTGATCTTGCCCTTCCTGTACCAGAACCATCGGAGGAAGAACCCGTAGAAGAAGCAGACCCTAGATCCGAGATCGCGGTTGATGATGACACACGCAGCGTACACAGTAAGCGCAGTACAAAGAGTGCTAAAAGTGCAAAGAGCTTTGGAGCGAGTAGTCGAGTGAGCCAGGTCAGTGCTGCTCGGACACGGAGTATGCGCACGTCGTTGGGTAGTCTGCGCTTACCAGGTCACAACAAGAAGCCAAGCTTCTCCTCATCTGGCGCGCGGAGTGCCCCAGTGGGTGGATCTCATCCTCCTGTCCCATCTATACCGAAAGTCTTCTCACCTCCTCCTTCCTCCTTCAACCGCCCCACTTCTTCGCCCAACCCTCCATCTTTATCCAATCCTTCATTTCTGAATCTTGAATCGTCATCCCCATCCCGAAATGCTTCGACGGAGTCGCTGGTGGGTGGACCCCCGCATGCTGCTCCTTTATCTCCAGTGCCTGAAGCCCGGCCACGACGAAGAACGGAGATTGAGGACATCAAGCTTGAGCCCAATCGTCATCTTGATGCATCCTCGCTGAACGTCCACTCTCAGTCATGGACGATATCATAGTCATGCCCACGACTTCTGCGAACGGCATCGAGGAGGTCCCTCGTATCACGCGCAAGTCGGTAGATGACGTGAATATGACCGCTAATTCTCAAAGGAAATTGGGTAGAGGTGAGCTAATTTACCTTTTTTTTAACTAATACTTCGAGGTGTTCATCTTTTTTCTTCCTCTCATAGATCATCATGCATCTTCCACGATACCTTCTATATGGCTAAACGCCGATGCACCGAAAACTCCTGCGGAAAGAGTAGAAGCTATGATGCGATCTTCGACGACCAAGACCTCGTACACCAAGCTGAAGGGTCTCACCAAACGATATTCGTTACCGTTCCCTTTCACCGGAAAGAGCTCTGCCAGCTCGAATAAGAGTAGTTCGAGCTGATCCTGACCTATGCATGTATCAATATAATCTAGTCGATGCGCAGGGCGTGTTCCTCCCTTCATTTATCATATGTATCTCGTAGCTGTCGCCATATGTTTTTATTGCTCACTCATTTATTGCCATCTGTTGCACATACTACACACATACTACACATTTTTCCACTGGAATTCATGGACGGTTAAGCTATTTTCGTTTTTAAAAAAACATTAAATCGTGTTACAACGGGTACATAGGTATAGTCTGTATAGTACATGGATGTTTAATTAATGGACGATGAAGCACTAAAGTCAGAATTGGACTCATATTTCGCAAGAGCAAGAGCACCGCATTCCCAATGACAGTAAATGGTGCATCTTCCTTTCCCTCTTTCGTTGCACGGGCAGCATCAGGTAAGGATGCTGAGCCCAGTCTTCCAGCGTTGGCCATAGCTTTAGCCAAGACATCGACCTGGATATGGAGTATGAGGAGAACTTCAAATGAATCTTTCCAACTAGTTGCAATGAATCACCTTGATTTCGATACTGGAACTAAGACGGGACAATGCGCCTGTGACATAACTGTTCGAAATCATTTCAGCGACGAAGGAAGAACTACAATGATATGGATTCTTACCGTGCAGCTGTTTCTAATGGCCGACTTTCATCCCTGTTCAGCCCTGTTAGCATTGCTGGACGGAAGATAATTGTGTCTTTGTAGCCTAAAGACGCCAATCCGACTTCCGTCAAGCCTTTGCTCCTGGAGCAAATTAATGTAAGAGGGATCCGCTAAAGTTGAATGAAAACGAACTTTGTGTATAGTGCGAAAGAGTTCGGGTTTGCTCCAGAAGAGGAAAGGTATACAAGACGCTGATCTTTGTCGCTAGCTTTGGCTTCTCTAGCAGCATTAAGCACGTATCTGTGGACTATTAATGCCAAGTAAGAGAGGAGGATACCGCACGGACTCACTCTCTATCAATCTTCTCGAATGCCTCAGCACTTCCCGCATTCTTTCGTGTCGTTCCCAGCCTGAAATTCAAGGTCGGTTAACATGCTCACACGAGCATTCAAAGCACACATACGTGATGAAAACTACGTCCCATTTTCCGTCCTTCAGACCCGATTCATTAAGCTTTTCAAAGTCAATAACCTTTTGCTGAAGCTTGTCCTTGCCAGTGGAAATTGAATCCAAGTCGGTGACCTTGCGGCCATATTCGGAGATTTGTGAGAAACTGGGAGAAGCAAGAAGCTCTTTCAGAAGGCGTCGTCCTGTTTGACCGGAGGCACCAATTATAAGGGCAGTTGAGCCAGACATTATAAGCAGTAGTAATTCAAGATGGTGGTGGTGGTTGAAGAAGAAGATATATATGCAGACGAAACCGAGTCCGAGATGACGAATTTTGCCGGCAGAAATTCCCGCTTTGCGATCGGATATAAATTCTTGAAGATATGTTATGTGTATTTGCTTGAAACATCTTGGCCGAAACCAACTTTATCCGGTTAACTTGGTATTTCGAGAAAGCATCTGAAAAAACGGTCACCGCTAAACCTCTTGGAATTGGGCGCCTAATAGCCATGGAAGCGTTAAGCGCCTATACGTATTACATAATCACTTCCACCCTTTGAACTAGAACGTCCATATGCATGAGCGAGTGCAAGGCTCTTTCAATTGGCTGCTCTATTCCTTTATCTTCTTCCTTTGTTCCATTGCCTCACTGTGGCTCATAAATGTCGCGTCAAAGGTATCATCACATGGCGTAAGTAATTGCACCCATTTCCAGGCAGTGATAATAACTGGCAGCGCGACCTTGTTCCGCTTCTGGATATCCCTTCAGATTTTGTGAGTTTCTGTCATATTACATGAATATTCTGCCTCTATTTCTGAACCTGCGCTTTATTTAGGCTCAGAAAAGGAATGTTTTCTGTAAAAATCTACGAAACGTATTCGTTTCCCTCCAACGCATTTTTTCCTCTGGATTTCGTCCAGGTGGCCGGGTCTTTAGTGGCCGTGATTAGGGCCACCTAAATGGTGTTGAGATCTGCCATCTTGCTTGTTTGACAGAATTTGGTTTCAGCGACTCGTACGTTAGTAATTCAATCGTCTCAATTCTGCGGTTTCTGGACTGAATTCTTTGCAGTACAGTGACTTATTTTGTCTCATAGGTATGGCCTCCTTTGTGTCACGACAACTGGCGCTGTGGACCCATCGCCTGAGCTTTCCTCCCCCTGCTAAGACTCCGTGCTTACACGGTTACACCAAGCTAACACTTATGATCATGGAACGCATGGTGTTCTGGCCGATAGATTTGGCGTATTGTGGTTAAGGATAAGTCAAAAATGGTGACGTGAGAGGAGATACCACAGTTTTTTTTTTCCTCCTTTGGGTAATCTTCTACCGTAAGCCTCTGGTCTTCCTCGACGATCCCATTAATTTCTGATTATCGTATAGCCACCAATACATCTCCGTCTATTGTTCCTCGACATTCAGACGCTGCTTTTAAGCTTCAGTCACCCCCAACTTCCTGATTGGACGAACTGATATTCCCCGTTGTTTCATTTCACCTCAAGGCTAATCTGCTCTCCTTTTCGGGATGAGAGTCATCGGTGGCTCAACAGCTCTATTGTGGCCCTTTGCCATTCGCACAGTATTTAATGCTTGCTTAGTGATGGCAGGGGCCTCAGTATCTCTCAGAAAAAGACCCCACTATGACTCCTTCCCTTTCCACCGCTCCCCACTCCTCTGCCAATCCTTTGGCTTGGGTTCAAATCACGACAACGCAGACGATCGTACTTCTATTTCTCGTCGTTGGCGCGAGTTGGGAGCAGTTACGAAACTATGTCACTGGGATTGACTCGCCCGTGACAGGATTCCGAGAATTCAATGGCACCTTGCTCGGAGCGAATCCGACTAGTCTTGTCCTTTTCCTCGGCCCAGAATTCGACCACGTCGACCGCTCCATTAGCCTTGGACTTTCGCAGCTCATCGCTCATTTCACATCTCTCACCCGCGTCGAAATCAGGATACATGAATCTGTTTGGTCACAGGAACTCGCAGACCAGCTTACACCTTTGCCCGCGAGTGTAAAGGACGCTACATTCTCGGTGTCAGACTTCCACTCCAGTGGGTTCGAACTGTTCCGTGTCCAGTTCAACGCCAGCGCCAGACCCTTCACTACGTCCTTCACTGCTTCATTTTTGGGACTCAGTCTTATCATGGAGGGGTATCTGTCGGATTTCCCCTTCATGTTCGCTCTACCACGGCGACTGGCGAAGATTACCTTCGGTGCTAGCTGTACCGCACGTATCCAGGTCAACCGTGAACGTGTGTTGCACTTCGAGATATCTGGCAAGATGGGAGATGTTCAAAGCATCATGGAAGCTTTGGCACGCATTGGTAGGGAATTTCAGTACACTATCCATTTGCTTTCCATCAGTGTCCCCATGCTTCATCGACAGGACGAGTTCAACATCTTCCTCTCCGCACTACCCACTCACGCGCCTAGTCTGCAAATCCTGATGGTTCAAATCAATGCTCTCCACCGTGATGAGACCGCTCAGTGGATGGACGGTCTTCGCAATTTGATTAACGTTCGGGGATTAACCCGCGTGGATATTGTCCATCCTCGACCGCTGCCACTGTTAGATGGAGACATTGCTTGGCTCCTTGCAGCTTGGCGGAATGCGGAATACATCTCTCTCAACCCAAAGCCTTCCTCGTCGATGGTCTTGAACCCAGGTCAACCCTCCCTTACCCGAAACGCTCTGAAAGGAGTTGCGGTTCACGCTCCTGTCTCGTTGAAGCACTTGGGTCTTTACTTGGATGCGGAGAGAATCTCTGTTCTCGGATCCGGCAATATTCGGCCCCAAGTCGGTGTTAGGAGCGTAGAGCTCGGGGTCGCTAGGGCTGGAAGCGCTCAGCGAAGTCGTGATGTGGTTAATATGGCTAGACGGTTGTTCCCCAATGCCGAGGTCGTGCTTGCATGATTTATGTTGTTTTACAGCAACGGACATCCACAGAACTTTTTCTCCTCTCTCTCTCTCACTCACTGGATACTGGATTTCATTCATCATTATTATCCACTCATCGCATTATCTTTATGACTTATTTGATGTATTAACGACCACAGTATGATTTCATAATTCTCTTCGCTTGTTACAGACTCCTACGTACTTAAGTATGTAGGTCTTGCATTCAACTTAGTTAGCTAGACTAACGTCAATGGGCAACCGCGGGTGGTTATCTTTCCCGACAACAGGTGCTGCGACACCGTTCATTTGCCAGAGGATTTCCGAATCTTTGGCTGAAGGAGAGAATTTGAAACTCTCCACCAGAACAGCCATGACGACCTCTGTGAGTGTATGTGCTGTGAGCAAACTATGTATTGAGATAAAAATTGACTTACTCATCTCCAATTGCGAAAATTTGAACCCGCTGCATAAATCCAGTCAATTACGTTTGGTTTCAGAAAGGATGTAGAGTACATACATGCAGGAGCGGCCACCCCCGATGAACGTCATCCTAGAAGTAGATTTCAGCAAAGAATACGGTTAGAGAAAGAATAGGAATTACAGGTGAGAATATACACCAGGAATCCGAGCTTCAAGAAGGGCCTCTGGCAAAGGCGAAAGCCACCTTTCGGGTTTCCATTCATCCGCATCTTGAAGGACATTCGTTATCGCTACAATGAAAGGAAGTAGGGTACGCACCTTTCCCCCACAGATCGGGATTTCTATTTGAATTGAGAATGGAAACGACAACAGCAGTACCATTCGGAACAGTGATCTCATGCATCTCAGTCCCATCTAGACCAATGATTGGTTTGGAGAGAGGTACCACAGCGTCTTGACGTGCACTGCAACAGTGTCAGGGAAGAATCATTCTTGGCTAACTCGTCAACTTACACCCGGAACACGGTCGGGGCTGGTGAATACCTTTGGATCGTGGATAATGAGCTATGAAATAAATCGAGTTCAGATAACCACAACTCACAAACGAAGAGTCTCTCGGCAGACAGCGTCAAGGTAAGGCAAAGCAACCAGCTCGTCATAAGAAAAGTCTTGACCATCTTTCTGACGCTTTGCTTCGATGAGTTCCTGCCTGAGCTTCTCCTGAACTTCGGGATGTTTTGAGAAGAGATGAAGCAAGCGTGCCATTGCGCTCTAAAATTTTGCAGGGTGAGCATCTTACTTATTGAGGTTTGACCTGCTTACCGAGGTTGTGTCCATTGCCGCAAAGGTTAGAGTGCTAACAATGGTTTAATAGTCATATGACAATATAACTGAAGAGGTCGCTCACCTCATCTGGAGAAGAATTTAGGAGCATCGTCCCTACGAAAAGTGGAATCACTTACCTGAGAGATAAGTTCGCTGTCCTCCAATCGATCTTCGTCCGAAGCTTTCATATTTTCTTTCACTGTGATCGCTATGAGAGAAGAGACTTGCTGAGATTTAAAGAAGATCTCACTGAGAATAGCTAATCAGGTCTTTGCCCCTTCCAATCTGCTGGGCAACTGCTTCATCACCCCTTCTCCAGTGCAAGCTTTTTGCTCTCAAAGATTTCGCCTCCCACCTTGTACATATAGTCGGCCATGTCACAAAGGTGGTGAGCATCCTTCCAAGGCATCAGGTCCAGTATGAAACGACGAATTTTTGCTGGAACAATTCTCGAGACGAATGGAAGCACGTTCATACGCCAGAATTGCACGCGCATCAAGGTAGGACTGAAATTCATCAGCGCTAAAATGATAGTAGCATTCCCGACACGTACAGCAACTCTTTTATGATTCTGCTGTACGGGTGAGCGCACTCTTCGTTTGTCAGAGGATCGAACGAGTATCCTAGGCCTGCCTGCCCCACCAACTCCAAAGCAGTACGGCCCATCCAGGAAAGAATGTCGACCTAGCATTTTCTAAGCTCGATATAATCATTGTATTGAAAAAGCCGACGTACCTCTTGAATTTGAGGACCATTTTTCAATTGATTCTTGAGCGCGCTTTCCAGCTAGACATTAACATGAGCGAGGGCAGTTGTCGTAGCTCAACACACTCACCCTGTGAGAAACTTCAAAGAAAGTCGGAACTATGTAAATAAATAGTCAGAGCTGGGATGATGTGTGAGCTTGAGGGATATTGTACATACTCATGTCCCGCATGTGAGCGGCAGAGAAAACAGGATTAAGCATTTTTCGCTGTTGACGATGATGATGTCCTAGAACGAGGTCAATACAAAAATGTACTTAAATTGCGACTGAGTATTCCGACAAACCTAGAGTTCCCAGCAGCCCTTCTCCAAATATTAAGCGGTTAGTTCTAAGAATATCATCAGTATACTTAGCTCAAGGATTGTCCGCGATACGAACGTTAGAAATCCGTCATGTTCCTCAAATACGTCTTGATTCTGCGGAGAAGGTTAACCAGCTCAGAGATTCAACGTACAATCAGAGCTACCTTGACCAGTACAGCGTGCATTGCTTTAGAATCATATATGTAGATCCCTTTGGTCTATTAAGTGAGGTGAGTTTTCACTTTTTTGTGGGGAAAAAGATTCTTACGCCAAACGGGCCATGAAGGCGCACGGCAGAACCATCTAAAGAATAATGTTGGGAAGGCCATTATTGTGCTAAGAGACGGCGAGAGCTTACATGTTCTGGCCACGAACTCGTGGAACTTCCAGGCATACGGATTGAATACTTGTACAAAGTTACCTGGCGAGAACTATTAGACTACCTTGCCAGATCTAGGATACATCCTCTACCGTACCTTTGAGCCATGACGGGGATACAGGACCAGGGAGGTTATCCAAGCCAAACTTTTTGCGTGAAAATCGACGCAAGAGGACGAGAAATAGAAGTGCAACAACCACCAGTTGCCAGTTAAAAGAGGCTGCAATCATCGCGATAGTATATAGGAGGAAGCAGGGATAATTGAGAAAAGATTTTCTCATCAGCCCACCTCCATTGATGGCTTTTATGAGAGTTTAGTGAATAACAAGTTATGCGTTCATTATCACGACGGTGCGTCTAGAGCAAGAGAGTCAATACATTGGATGCCCAAGTGACCAAACTGACACACCAAAAAATGGTCAAGATGGCCGAGGGACATCCGAATTCTATGGATGACTGAAGTTCGATAACGCAGTGGGTCGAATGATTCGGACGAACTCCCGGGCCATCGTATCAACACGTTGAACCTTCGGCGAACCAATGAGAATATGACTGTATGTCGAAGCCAAGATAAATACAGACAGTAATGAGTGATTAAAATAATCCTAGCAGTGCACATCAGATTCCCGAAAGTATACAGGTAGATTTTTCTCACATAAGCCGCATACATACATACGGAAAGAAAGGGAACGAAGGACATCTAATCGTTAAGCGCTGGCAGCGCTTACTACCCAGTGCATGGAACGTCGCTGATCATACACACTGACGCACAATATTGCAAGCTTATGCCTTTAATTATCAATTCAGTATGTATACTGGATAGATACGGCAGATAATTACGCATCTCCTTTACTATCCTGCACCATATTTCAACTGACTAGACTAATGTTAATGGGAAATTTCGGATGGTTAGAGACGCTGTTCATTTGCCAGAGGATTTCTGAATCTTTGGCCGAAGGAAACTCTCCACCAGTATAGATATGACAACCTCTGTACGTGATGTGAGCAAACTTGTACCATCAGGGTAAGGAAATGGCGGCCTACTCATTTCTAGCTGCGAAAATAAAAACCCGCTAATCAATCGGTCAGCTCTGATTCTTTCAGCTTTATACAGTATTGGTACACATGCAGGAGCGCCCACCGCCAATGAACGTCATCCTAGAAATATATACTGGATATAGAGAAGAATGATGGATGGGCAAAGAAGAGAATGTACATGTGAGAATATACACCAGGAATCCGCGCTTCAACAAGAGCATCTGGTAACGGTGCAAGCCATCTTTCTGGCTTCCACTCGTTCGCATCTGGAAGTTCATAGTATGATTCTATTCTGAAGAAATGTAATGTACTTACCTTTGTCCCACTATTCGGGATTTCTATTTGCGTTGAGAATAGACAGGAGAACGGATGTCCCTCTGGGGACAGCTATCTCATGCATCTCAGTCCTGTCCAAACTAGTGATGTGCCGGCCCGGCTTTGGCCCACAGGCCCTTGGCTTTGGCCTGGAGAAATTGAAGCCGGGCCCTACTAGGAGGGCTCCGGCTTGGCCCGGCCTGGCTTTGGCCTAAGCCGCGGCTTTTCAGGTGGCTGTGCATACATCCTGTATGTGGATATCTTTGAAAAATTCTTGAAGCAAGGTCTTACAGGGAGCCATGTATCATAATTGATACTGTAATTAAAGCTTATACTATCACTGGTAACTGAAAAGGAGCATCAAAGGAACTTTCATAATTGAATATTACTGTCCCAAAATGGAAAGACAAAGCTAGCAATGTGCCGGAACTGGAATTTACACTCAAAATGTTAAACAATGAATTCCGATCATTCAAGAGTATACAAATAGGCTGGGAAATTTCACAAAAAATGACATTAAATACCTGCGAAAAATAGCTGAAAAGCCCCGGCCTGAAGCCCTGGCTCAGGGCTTGAAAAATCTGAAGCCGGGCCAAAAGCCGTCTCAGGCCAAAGGTCAGGGCCCGGCTTTTGACGGCCTGGCTTGGCTTGGCTTGGCCCGGCCCATGGCTTTCAGGCCAAGCCGGCACATCACCAGTCCAAACCAGTGATTGGTTTTGAGAGAGAAATCACATCATCTTGGTGCACACTGTACACACATACACTTGGACAGAAAGATATTAAACTGTACAGACTTACACCCAAGCTGAAGTCAAAGCTGGGGGATACCTGAGGATATTATTGTGAGCAGTATAAATCAACAACATTGATTGGACAACTTACAGATGGAGGGTCTCTCAACAGACGGCATCGAGATAGGGAAGAGCTACCAGTTCTTCATAGGAGAAGTTTTGACCATCGTTCTGACTCTTTCCTTTGATGATCTCCTGCCGGAGTTTCTCTTGTACTGTACCATTTCAATTGACTGTTCAGTCATGTGTCATGGACGGCTCTGAACTGAACAAAAATCCCAGTTTGTCATGCATCATTTCCGTCTCTGAACTGAAAAATAATTTGCCATGTTTTAGGCTTTTTTTAAGGCTTTTTTGGCTTATTTTTGCGCATGGTTACGCGCAGTCATATTTACAGTATCATGTATGGTATCAATAATGATACAGTGTGAACCCATCATATTGCAGATGGCAGGTGGGAACTTGGTTTGGTTGGGTAAAGTACAAAAGCTAGCAATGTGCGGAACTGATACACTCAAATGTTAACAATGAATTCCGTCATTCAAGAGTATACAAATAGCTGGAAATTTCACAAAAAATGACATTAAATACCTGCGAAAATAGCTGAAAAGCCCCGGCCTGAAGCCCTGGCTCAGGCTTGAAAAATCTGAAGCCGGGCCAAAAGCCGTCTCAGGCCAAAGTCAGGGCCCGGCTTTTGACGGCCTGGCTTGGCTTGGCTTGGCCCGGCCCATGGCTTTCAGGCCAAGCCGGCACATCACCAGTCCAAACCAGTGATTGGTTTTGAGAGAGAAATCACATCATCTTGGTGCACACTGTACACACATACACTTGGACAGAAAGATATTAAACTGTACAGACTTACACCCAAGCTGAAGTCAAAGCTGGGGGATACCTGAGGATATTATTGTGAGCAGTATAAATCAACAACATTGATTGGACAACTTACAGATGGAGGGTCTCTCAACAGACGGCATCGAGATAGGGAAGAGCTACCAGTTCTTCATAGGAGAAGTTTTGACCATCGTTCTGACTCTTTCCTTTGATGATCTCCTGCCGGAGTTTCTCTTGTACTGTACCATTTCAATTGACTGTTCAGTCATGTGTCATGGACGGCTCTGAACTGAACAAAAATCCCAGTTTGTCATGCATCATTTCCGTCTCTGAACTGAAAAATAATTTGCCATGTTTTTAGGCTTTTTTTAAGGCTTTTTAGGCTTATTTTTGCGCATGGTTACGCGCAGTCATATTTACAGTATCATGTATGGTATCAATAATGATACAGTGTGAACCCATCATATTGCAGATGGCAGGTGGGAACTTGGTTTGGTTGGGTAAGTATATAAGTATACCAATGGCGCTGCATAAGCCTTCTGCCATGCAGGGGCAGCCTCCGGTTGTGCAGGTCTCAAGTTCAACCACCCTTACTTACATGCATAGGCTTGAAGTTTCGAACATCAGAAGCATAACTTATACCTAACTTTAACCAAGTACAACAAGACTGGATGTCAACCACTTCAAATCATTTTCCCACATGTTCCTTTCCCTTTCCCTTTGTCTTCTGCTTCTCATCCTCATTCCCATTGCTATCCACCATATATACCCAATCTTCCTGATACCACATGCTTGGTTGTAATACACATCCTGACTGGCTGTGAGCAACTGGTTTAGCGGCCCACTCATCCAGGGCTGTATTGGTGCTCCCTGGCGGCAACTCCAACTCGGCATCCTCTGGAACTTCATTGACGTTATGCTGCATGATATTTTTTGGGATTGCGAAGATCTTTTGCGCAGCTTTTTGTATAAGATAGGGAAAACACAAACTCAACAAAGATCACATGATCTAACGTAAGTGTCCAAATTCAGACAAATTCCTCGAGAAAATGAAAGAAAATCTTGTATATAATGCATCCCTCCTCCGCAACTGTGTATGGGACCTAGCAATTTCAGAATGAACATACTAGAGTCTACCTATCCAATTGAACTTGCTTATATGCTCTGTCTGAGAGAGTTATTAGCAGAGTCAGCTCATTTTGATGATGCACGGCTAATTCCTCACCCAAATGGTAGTGGATTGCTTATCCCTCTTGGATACCATATCTATGGACTTATATCTACAAACGCTAGGTATTATACACAGTCCTGGAGTAGAGGAGGATGTCCTAACATGTTTTTCAAGAAATTTCTCACGAGAAGACAATCAAGAAATCACCTCGTAGAATATGTTCCCCCACTTGTGACAGTATATGAGACTTATGAAATGTAGAATACACATATTAGAGTGTTCTTAGACACCCAAATATCTTTACATTCTATCTTTAAAGGAGTTATTAACAGAGTTAGCTCATTTACAGACTGTAAGTTTAATTCTTCACCCAAATAACACTGTGAAGCTTATTCCTCTGAGATTCCATACATATGACATTATATCTCAAAATGCTAGGTCCCGTACACAATCCCAGGGGAGGGGAGCATTATATACGAGATTTTCTCTGATTTTCTTGAGGAATTTGTCCAAATTTGGACACTTACATTGGATCATGTGATCTTTGTTGAGTTTGTGTTTTCCTTATCTTAGTAGGTGACACAATTGGCCACTTTTGTTTATTGAGATTGGTGAGATCGGAAGTGGTTGCCATTTTGTTGAGGAATAAAAATTTTTGGGGATCAAAGGAATGCATACAAATGATGCACAATCCAGAGCCCACAATGAACCATTGTGAATTGATACTTATTACAAGTAAACTAGTACACATACGTAGTTCCATTGGCGCTTTGGCACCATTACTTCTGATAAGTCTCGGGCACTAGTAATGTGTTACTAGCTGATAGCTATCGGATCCCTGCCATTTTTCCAAGAATGTTCATTTTCCAAGTCCAATTTTGAGTGTATTTTACTGTTTTTGAAGCCAAATTTGAATGTATTGACTTAATTTTTGCACACAGGGTTAGGGTTAGGGTTAGGTTAGGTCTGGGGCCCGGTTAGGTTAGCAGTTAGGGTTTAGGGTTAGGTTAGGGTTAGAATGTGGTCTGGGGCTGCGGGTTAGGTAAGGGTTAAGGTTAGGTTAGGGGTTGAGGTTAATGGTTAGGGTTGGTTAGGGGTTTGGTTAGGGGTCTGGTTAGGGCTTAGGGTTAGGTATATCATCAAAAAAAGAAAAATAGTGTACATTTTTTAGTAATGCATAACAATTCCCGATAGCTATTGGCTAGTAATGCATTCCTTGTGCCCGAGACTTATCAGGTTGTAATGTGTATACTGCACAACTACAGCTGGCTTTGAACCAGCACTGAACTGGTGAACTCAAAATGTGATCCATCATGCATCATTGATAGCACTGAACCAATGAACTGATGGCACCGAGGTGTCATGCATCATCCTGGATGAACAGTTGATCAAAATGGTACAGTACTTCTGGATTTCTAGCAAGGAGTTGAAGCACGCGGGCCATAGCATTCTGTATAAATGTTAAATTGTGCAACTCAGGTTGAGCTTTGACCTATTTACTGAGGTCATGTCCATTGCGGTGAACATGAAAGTGCTAATGATTTTTGAGATTGTTCTAGTTTTGCATTTTTATGGGGCAAACTACTCACCTCATCTGTGGGGATTTCAGAGTGCTGTTGGAGAATCTGAACAACGAGTACTTACTGGAGCAATAACTTCACTGTCCTCCAAGCAATCCTCTTCCAAGGCCTTCATATTTTCTTTCACTAGGATTACTATGAGAGAGGAGATTGGATAATTCAAAGAATATCTCACTAAGAATGCTAATCAAGTCTTTCCCCCCTTCCAATCTGCCGGGCAACTGCCTCATCACCCTTCTCCAGTGCAAGCTTCTTGCTCTCTAAGATTTTGCCTCGTGCCGGCCCGGCTTTGGCCCAACAGGCCCTTGGCCTTTGGCCTGGAGAAATTGAAGCCGGGCCTACTAGGAGGGCTCCGGCTTGGCCGGCCTGGCTTTGGCCTAAGCCGCGGCTTTTCAGGTGGCTGTGCATACATCCTGTATGTGGATATCTTTGAAAAATCTTGAAGCAAGGTCTTACAGGGAGCCATGTATCATAATTGATACTGTAATTAAAGCTTATACCTATCACTGGTAACTGAAAAGGAGCATCAAAGGAACTTTCATAATTGAATATTTACTGTCCCAAAATGGAAAGACAAAAGCTAGCAATGTGCGGAACTGGAATTTACACTCAAAATGTTAAACAATGAATTCCGATCATTCAAGAGTATACAAATAGCTGGGAAATTTCAAAAAAATGACATTAAATACCTGCGAAAAATAGCTGAAAAGCCCCGGCCTGAAGCCCTGGCTCGGGCTTGAAAAATTCTGAAGCCGGCCAAAAGCCGTCTCAGGCCAAGGTCCAGGGCCCGCTTTTTGACGGCCTGGCTTGGCTTGGCTTGGCCCGGCCCATGGTTTCCAGGCAACCCGGCACATCACCAGTCCAAACCAGTGTTGGTTTTGAGAGAGAAATCACATCATCTTGGTGCACACTGTACACACATACACTTGGACAGAAAGATATTAAACTGTACAGACTTACACCCAAGGCTGAAGTCAAAGCTGGGGATACCTGAGGATATTATTGTGAGCAGTATAAATCAACAACATTGATTGGACAACTTACAGATGGAGGGTCTCTCAACAGACGGCATCGAGATAGGGAAGAGCTACCAGTTCTTCATAGGAGAAGTTTTGACCTCGTTCTGACTCTTTCCTTTGATGATCTCCTGCCGGAGTTTCTCTTGTACTGTACCATTTCAATTGACTGTTCAGTCATGTGTCATGGACGGCTCTGAACTGAAAAAAATCCCAGTTTGTCCATGCATCATTTCCGTCTCTGAACTGAAAAATAATTTGCCATGTTTTTAGGCTTTTTTTAAGGCTTTTTAGGCTTATTTTTGCGCATGGTTACGCGCAGTCATATTTACAGTATCATGTATGGTATCAATAATGATACAGTGTGAACCCATCATATTGCAGATGGCAGGTGGGAAACTTGGTTTGGTTGGGTAAGTATATAAGTATACCAATGGCGCTGCAGTATGCGCTTACTACCCAGTGCATGGAACGTCGCTGATCATACACAGTGACGCAAGCTTATGCCTTTAATTATCAATTCAGGATGTATACTGTATAGATACGGCAGATAATTACGTGTCTCCTTTACTATCCTGCACCATATTTCAACTGACTAGACTAATGTTAATGGGCAATTTCGGATGGTTAGAGACGCTGTTCATTTGCCAGAGGATTTCTGAATCTTTGGCCGAAGGAGACTCTCCACCAGTATAGATATGACAACCTCTGTATGTGATGTGAGCAAACTTGTACCATCAGGGTAAGGAAATGGCAGCCTACTCATTTCTAGCTGCGAAAATAAAAACCCGCTAATCAATCGGTCAGCTCTGATTCTTTCAGCTTGGTACACATGCAGGAGCGCCCACCACCGATGAACGTCATCTTAGAAATATATACTGGATATAGAGAAGAATGATGGATGGGCAAAGAAGAGAACGTACATGTGAGAATATACACCAGGAATCCGCGCTTCAACAAGAGCATCTGGTAGTAAAGGTGCAAGCCATCTTTCTGGCTTCCACTCGTTCGCATCTGGAAGTTCATAGTATGATTCTATTCTGAAGAAATGTAATGTACTTACTTTTGTCCCACAATTCGGGATTTCTATTCGCATTGAGAATGGACAGGAGAATGGATGTCCCTCTGGGGATGGCTATCTCATGCATCTCAGTCCTGTCCAAACCAGTGATTGGTTTCAAGAGAGAAATCACATCATCCTGGTGCGCACTGTACACACATAAGCTTGGATGGTGATACACTTATTTTTCGAATAGGCTTATAAAGCCTCTAAAACAAGAATTACAATACTATATGGAATAGAATACAGATTAGTATACCAAACTAGTGTTTGGTTGGAATGTACTAGTAAGACAAGGGATACCAAAATCAAGTTTGGCTATTGGACTAAAATTGAGATTGGAATTCATAGAGTAAGATCAAGTAAATGAAACAAGGACTCAAAGCCACATTAGATGAAAAGTATCAAACAGGCACAACCACTATTTAGGGTCCGAAAGGAAGCATGAGGAGTTGGCCATGGCCAACAATGGAACCATAACTAATGATAAGAGAATGTAGTCCGACTATGAGGTACTGACCTAGGACATATGC
>ML769833.1:0-44987 GCA_009733575.1 Gymnopus androsaceus JB14
CGGTCAAGGTATGCGGTCTTCTTGTCGTCCGGGAGTTGGACCGTTCGTTCAAGGATCGACCACAGGAAACCAATGTAGCGGAATGAGGAGGAGAATGGGAAGAACTTGTTGTGGGCCCATGGCCAGCCAAGTTTCTCTGCTACACCCCAGATGAGCAATTCGTCGTATGGGTAGGTGAAGGTGCCATCGCTGCTCTGACTCGAGGGATAGCGAAAGAATAGAAAGTCATCTACCCATTTCAGGATGGCATGCAGGCCCTGGTGAAGGTAGATTTCGACCATGGCGTCTGCAACGTTTCCCCATATGCCAGGTGCAGATCGCTCGCCGAAATTGAGAGCTAAGTCCAGGTGGACCAGCCCATCAAGCATGATGGCCACGAATCGCCTGACTGTGGGGTGGAGCGGGATATTTCTGAAAGCCGCGTCTACGTCGAAGACAGCTACCTGGGTGCCTACGTGAGTGTGTTTGTTAGCTATGACATGTACGGATCGGGATCTATGGTCACTGACCCTCTGGAGCACCTGCTATGAGCAAGAAGCAGTCGCTGAACGTGCCCCAGTCGCAAGGATAGTCGTCTGCATCGATCAACGAGTTGATGGAGACTAGGGATGGGTTGATGGAAATTGGTGTATTCTGGTTGCGTGAGATATCGCTGGTGCCCTTCAGGTCTGATAGTGGATCAGTGAGGTTCGAGGATACCAGATCTGAAGGGAAGTTGCGTTTTGGGAATGAGTGATTAATGATAATTCGGAACTTTCCGGGCTTCTGCTGGATGACTGCGATAGGAGCGGTGCGGAAGTTGCCAATTTTGGCTTGCAGATCGTCGGGGTGAAATCCGGGAGATAGACGGCCTAGCGCTATTTCGTCTGCAAACTTTGCTCGAGCGACTTTTAATTCGGTTTCGCCAATATGATGGTTAGGGGGAGTGGTAGTTGTGGATAGCGTGTAGTTCTCGACGCCAATAAAGAAGCCTTTGGTGAGCCCGGTAGGGATGTGAGCGTATTTCTCAAGTATGCCAGCGTCATGTAATGCAGTGGTCCACTCATCAGGTTTGAGTCTCGTGGTGATAGGGAAGTTCACAGAAAGGTCGGTAGAGCAAGTTGGGGGTGTATCGCGGGGAAGGGAGGTGTCGCGTGGAAGGGGAGGATCATCTGTGGTTTTGGGCGTTGTGGTCAGATGATCCACAACGGCCACACCGGTGTTCGTACTTGCAGTCTTTCCCATAGGGACATCCGCTAAGTCCATTGAAGCCAATGCAGTAGCACCGACCCTCGGAATCATACCAGTTCCGGCACGCTGGTGTAGGTAGTCCGACGACGACGCTTTGTGCTTGCCGTGATGGTGAGAGCCACCACATTTGTAGCAGACATTGCCGTCTTCACTCGAGCTGGATGTTTTCGCTTTCGAGTGGTCGGATCTGCGGTAGTTATCGGTTCTGGATCCTCGGTTTCCTCTAGAGTTCCGAAAGGAATGGTTGGATCCTTGGGATGTGGTGTTGGAATTGCCACCACTCGAGGAGGAACCGTTACTGCCTTGGCTTCCACTGGTCCCGTTGCTATTGCCGCCGCCCTGCAGGCCGGAGCGCCTACCGTTGGCTTCTCGTGCAAGGTGAGCATGGAGGATTTGTTGGTACAGTTCCGTATGGAAAACGTCGATGCGAATGTTGTCCTCCGGGTATGTGTGCCAGAGCCGGATGACCCTCCAAACATATTCCCTGTAGAGTTCGAAGCAGGCGTGGAAGTCCTCTCTATCCTGGATCATCTGGAATAGCCTGGTGAACATGTCGGCTATGGCAAGGGCATGATCCGAGCCGACCTCTGTTTCACCAGCGGGAATGAGGTGTTCGCGAACCGCTCTGGGGAAATTTGTCGCGATGCCTGTGAAGTCGGAGCGATCGGTTTCCTCGATAGGGATCTCGGGGAAACCTTTGGCTTTCAGACTAACAGAACCTGCACCTGACTCCAGTAGAAGTGAGTCTCCTGTGGATAGTGCCTCAGAGAGACCATCGGTATTGAAACGCGGGGCGAAGCCACCCAATGGGGTCCACCGAGCCCAGTTATTGTAGCGCAGTTCATGAGCGTATTTCGGATTGCAACCTCCCGTTCTGGAGCGAAATGGATTAGAGGCTGAGCCTATGACCGCCTTGCGAGGGTCAGCCAGGGTAGCCTTCTTTTTCGCTGTGCGTGTGGTCTGCGGGAGATCGTCAGTGGCTCCCAACATCTGCTGGTGATGAAGGTTAGGAGGGAGCTCGTCGTTGGGGGGCAGTGGATACACAGGCCATCCTGGTTCCTGAATGGGAGCCAGTGGTGCACGGGTGTTTGGAGCTTGGGGCGCATGACCGCTAGGAGGTTGGGCTGTCGAGGGGAACCGAAGAGGAGGAAGGTGGTAGCCCTCACTGTAAGTATGTGTCCCAGGGTATTGCGTAGGGGGGAAGGCATGCTGGTGCTGGTATCGGTAGTCCATCAGGGGGGCAATGGGAGGTAGCGCGAAGCCAGGGTTTCGAGCATAGGGACCTGGGTTTATTGCTGGGAGCCGGAGGTGAGGAGGTGCGCCCATGCCCTCACATCTGCCAGAGGTCTTGTGCTCTCGATGGGGAGATGCGGAGCGTTGCCTCTCAGGCAGGTGTGGAGGTTGCTGGGCGACGGTCTCCGGGGCTCTCGACTTCTCCTGCTGACGAGATGATTGGTAGGGAACGAGCCTCCCATGCTCATCTCTCACGTGGGTATTGCCCGTAGCTCCGTCAGTGACTGCATTCGGAGTGAAGGAGGGTAGACGACGCGGGAGGCGAGGCCCCTGATCGCGACCACGAGAGGATTCGCCATTCCCGTTTAGGTCGAAGCGCACGGATGGAGCAGCGCGAGGAGGACTGGTCCCGCCACCATTGGTCTGGTCAGGGCGATCAGCGTGTCTCTCATCTCGAGGTCCATCTATTGGTAGGTGTGGTCAGCGGTGCGCAGGGACGGTGGAGGAGCAGGTGGGACGAGGGATGTTCATGGGCAGTAGGTAGTGGAACAAGGTATTGGATCGTGGATCGTGGAGCAGGACAGCAAAGTGGGGATATCTTACCTGAGCTGCGCGGAACTCTCCCACTAGGAGGAGCTTGGCTAGTGGATCTCATGTGTGGGCCAATTCGTGCATGGTATGCAGAATTTGCATGGTATGCAGAATCTGCATGGTATGCAGATGTGGTCAGCAACAACTCGCGACTGGTATGTCGAGCGCGTGCGGTGGACTCACCAGAGGCATAATGGTCAATGGCCGCAAGCCGCTCGCTGAGCGGCGGGGGGTCTCCCTCGAAAGGTGTCCCGTCAATGAAGAAAGCGGAGTGCAATGGATCTGGCTCGCTATCGGTAGAGCGGGTGGAAGAACGACCCAATGGTCGTCTGCCCATAGGAGCTTCCTCATCGTTCGATTCTGCGTAGGCAGCGTTCGAATTAGAGGGGTGGTCCGCAGGGCGCAGGTCAGGCCTCCACGCCGAGACGGGTCTCAGGGTGGGGCGCCGTTGGTTAGAGGGCTGGTGGCCAGGATCGGGATTGTTAACGGGAGGAGGACCAAAAAGGGCGGGAGGAGGACCAGAAGGGGCCCTGCCGCCCCGCAGAGGGGACAAGAGGCTGTTGAGAGCGACCCTGTTCTCGTCGACGTGGTCGTCTTGAGAATCAGCAGGATTGGCGTCGCTGTTCGGAGGAACAACTCTGCCGTTGGGTCCTCGCAAACGGAGGTTTCGCTGTCTGGAGGAGGAATCGGTCATGATGTCGTGTTATCGCAAGAATGTGATGAGCGATTTCGTGGAAAGTTGGTTTGAGAATTAAGAGAAAGGTTATTAAAAGATTGAATCGAAAATTTATACGATACAAGTGAATTTGAGGATTGAGGATGGTGGTGAAGAGGAAGAAGAAGCGTGGGGAAATCTGGACTCGGTGAATTTCCTTGTACGCGAAAACTCGGCATCCACGTGGTCACACGGCTGCCTCTACATACTCGACCTCGGGTAAAAACCCTGGATCCAAGCGGAAGGACAAAGCGACCTTTGTAGGTTGGTGGAAATTGGTTTTGAGGATATGTTTGTTGAAGATTAGGAAGGATTCGAGGACTTGAAGGGAGTGTTTGTTGGGGACTGTGCGGCGGATTTTGTCGTAGAGCTCCTCGTCGGAGAGGGGTTGGATGGTTTGAAGGCGTTGATAAGAGAGGGTGGGCCTGCACAGATAACGGTTAGGAATGCACAATAAAGAAATGAAAGCGGAAACGTATACACACATTAATTCGGTAGCATGGTCAGATGCGGGGTAATAAACCATGGCAAAGTCGACATAAAGAAGTTGAATCTGAATACCCAATGAGCACCCGTATGATAACAGAATGCTCGCAGACCTACCAGCTCCGAACGAGTATGAATAACCTGCTCAATACTCTCCCTCGTAAACGTCTCCTTTCTAAACCTCCTCTTGATATTGTTCAACACCTCGGCATGCGCAGGGTCGTTCTTGTCCAAGACGTTTTGAGCTGCAAGTAGGCCGGGCCGAGCCTGTTGCAAAAGTGTTGTGCAAAGATCCAGCTACAGTCTAACGACGCGATCAGCACAGCAAAGACAGAGAGGGAGAGATCTCACTCACAAGCGTATGTAGCCTCCTGAACAGCATGCGTACCTGGGGCCTTTGGGAGAAAGAACGGGTTTTCGGGGAGACAGAACAGAAGTGAAGCCTCCCTGACCTGGAAGATGGAGTGTTCGATCGGCGGGGCGTTGGAACGGGGTTGAGGTACACGGAGATGATGATGACGCCGTTAGAGAATTGTTCCACGTATTTGCGAGCAGAATAGAGAGAGTAAAAGTGGTAGAGATTGGAGAGAGCACTGGTATAGAGGTTAGTAGATAAAGATAGGCAGACGGTAACGCGTCCTAAAGAAGGCTGTAGTCCCGCCCATCTTGTATCCGATAACAAGACGTCTCTCTCTCGAGCCCTCGACTTTGAAAACCTCCATGACTGGACCGTACCGTTGCTTAACGCTCCACATGATCTAGAATTTGGATGAGTTGCTGAACGAGGGAGCGAACGATGCTCTTTCATACCTTTTCTCGCTGGCCTTTTCCAAGAAGGACTTGTCAGACACGTTCCTGCCCTCTCGTCCTTTGTGGCAGGGCTGTCCGGAAAGACACACTTGCTGACGAGATAGCATCTGAGCTGCTGAGATTGTGAGAAGCAGTCGCGGAGATGGACCCGGCGAAACGGAAAGTTTTGAGTCTGTATACGTTGAGCTGTCGAGGAGCAAGTGTCGATTCTAAATTCCAGTTGAGGAACGTTGGAAATGCCGTATAGATTGTGGGCTCACCTCGACTTGCACGTAGCGCCAGGCTCTTCAGTAATAGTAATACCAGGCGGACTAGTGTGAATAAAAGTCGCGCCATTTCCATTCTCGTCAATCTAGCACCGCACTTTAGCGCAATAATGTGGTCACAGATAACCGCTTGAGACTCGTTGCCGAGATTCGTCTAAAACCAGTTGACTTTGTGGCTGAGGGATAAAGCAGTAAATCTCAATCGATATTTAATCCAGTCTACTATTCACCTTTGCTGCGAATTGCTGCTGAACAATAGCTCTCTGTACTTCTTTCACTTTGAATACAGGCAAGCCATCGCCGTTATTTCTAGCCACAAAGCCTACTGCACGGAAAGATGCGAGTCTGGGGGGTGTCCAGACAGGAACTCGGAGAGGCTCGGACTTGTGCCAACAGTACAGTGCTAGTGATAGTATGAAGGAATAAGAGATCAAGTAATTATATGACAGACAGTGGATAGACGCACCTTTACGACAATCTTTTTAGAGTCGACTCCGAGCTTGCAGCTTCGTTCTTCGTCATTTGGTCGATTGGTTTTAAGGAAGTCAATGAGAGATAGACCAGGATTCAGAAGAGACAGGCTGTGGCCAGAAGCTCGGAGGCTTGGACTTGCGAGATGTGGAGATGGTGAGTGTAGGAAAAAGGCCCCGAGTCTGATAAGATAAGATAATTCATGCTTTCTACATCGGTACAGTCTAGAGCTATAGTAAAATAAATGGCTCCAACTTTTCCAAACTCGAGGCAATTGCTATTTGCACTCTGAATTGTCTCCTAATACCCAATAAGTGACCTAGCCAGTACTTATAACCAGACAGGCGAGATGGAGATCGATATCGGGAGCTACCTGTGACCAATCGCGGGGTAGCGACGGCGCTGTAGATAATTCAGATTCCATAGTCGAAAATAGATTTACAGTACCGGTCATTGGTCCTGGATAGACAAACGCGACGTTAGAAAATAATGAATACCAAAGAATAAACACATACTCGACAATCACTCGACTCTGCAGCTGCCTTGGATTCGGACGTTGAAACCAGCGTTTTCGTTGTTTGACTGGGCGTCTTTGAGGTGATAGAGGGAGGAAACCACGGAGATCTCCTAGAAAGCGTAACATGATTAGAATCATCCGTATGTTATGGTTCCAGAAGAGTAAGCTGCAGTGTGAGATCAAATAGAGTCTTCATCTTCTTCAACATCGTATCCTTCTTAATCTTCACCAGATTCTTCCTGCGGACATCGGCGACGAAAAGATAGTGAACGCTGAGATATGGAAGTGAATTGGTGACAAAGACGGATCGATTTCGGGTGTGAACCGGGCGAACCGTCCAATATTGTGGCACACTGGCATTTATACTCCGGACCGCAATGACTGAACTTTAACACTGCCATGCACATGTCACTACATAAGATGGATGCTGTTTCTTTGTTGTTTCTTTGCGACCCCCATCATCTATCTCCCTGCAAGACACAAACTGTTATGAATCGAAAAAATCATCCCGGCAGTCGTCTTGTTGGATTCTTCAAGCCTAACAAAGATAAAAGTCGCAATGCAACACCTACCCCAAGCCGCGCTACAACTCCAGATCCTAGTTCGATTGCAAACTCTGCAGCTGGGAATCATCCCACACAAGATATCGGAGCTACTGTTCTGGACACTCTTGATACTGCTCTGAAGGTGCTAAAAGAGGCATCGGCAGCGCTTCCACCTTTGCAAGCTGCCGTAGGTGGAATATGTGAATGTTTCAATATTTATAAGGTCTGATTGTCATCTTTCATATTGTTTTGATCATTGACACAAACATTTTTACAGAGTGTAACAGGAAACACTGAGGAGCTGCAAAGTTTGGCCAAGGATTTGACCTCCCGAACCAGAGTTTTGGAGCCATACCTGTCTCCAGAGAACCTGGGTTTATCTAACCAAGCTGTAAAAGTTTTGATTAAGTAGGTCAACAGCAGTTACTAAAATAAAATAATGTGTTAAAACACTTTACAGTCATTTGAATGCTATTGACCAAGAGGTCAAACAGCAACAAAGCAGTGGTCTCTTCAAAAGGACAGTTCGGTCTGAACACATTACTGGAAGGATTCAAGAATTCAAAACCAAAGTTCAAGATGCATATGAGCAATGCAAGGTAACATCTCTATCTCTGAAGGTACCTGCTTTTAGCTCATGAATTTACAGATTGAGGTTCTATTTTCTGCAGAGAGAAACACCGCTGAAATCCTAAAGGTGAGATTAGCAAAACTGACAAGGTTTAGTAAATTTTATACTATGAGAACAGGAAGTTGCTTTGGGGCAAATGAAACGCTCAACTCAGGCATACCATGATACAGACATGGGTCTCAACTTTACTAGGAGGTTGTGTTGCCCAGGTACAAGGGAAACCATCCTTGCTGACATTGAGAAATGGGCAATGAGTTCTGAACCTGAAAGTATGCCATCAGCCTATTGGATTTGGGGGATGGCTGGCACAGGAAAAAGCACAATTGCAATGTCAATCTGTGAGATACTTAAGAAAAAAGAAGTTCTTGCTGGAACTTTTTTCTGCTCTAGGCAGATACCTGAATGCAGGGATTACCGCTTAATTATCCCCACCTTGGCATACCAGCTGGCTAGCTTCTCCAAAACATTTGCCATGTCACTTGCAAGTATTTTAAGTGGAAATCTTGATCCTGCTTCAAAGATGCCAGATTATCAAGTCAAAACACTCTTAATTGAGCCTTGTAAGGCAGTCACCAGGTCTGGAAATATGGTAGCACATATTCCACTTATAGTTATAGATGCTTTGGATGAATGTGAGGGTGTGAATTCAGTCCTCAAACCTCTCATATTGGCAATCCAGGAAAAGAAATTTCCAGGACTGAAATTTCTGTTCACCAGCCGCCCAGAACAAGCAATTCAGCAGCTTATGCTCTCAGAGAGTGAACTAAAGACTGGGTCAATCATCAATATTGGGAAAATTACTCTTCATGAGGTTGAAAAAAGTCAAGTGGAGAGAGATATATTGACTTACGTCACTGATGAGTTGGATGGCATATGCTCCTCAAAGGAGCAGCTGCAAAGGCTTACAACTCTTTCTGGAGCACTTTTCATTTATGCCTCAACTGTGGTTAAATTAGTGAAAGGAGGAGACATTAGATCATGGCAGAAGAAGAGGCTCAAAGAATTTCTGGAAAAGAGCAAAATCCTGAGGATTTAGATCAGCTTTATGTTGAAGTTATTAAAAATGGCATTCCAAAAAAGAGGAGCTCTGGAGAAGCAAAGGAGCATTGGAACATCATGTATACAATCATCAGTGCAGGATGTCCAGTAACATGTGATATTATTGCCAAGCTCTTGAGAATAGAAATAGATGTGGTAACACATCTGATGGAGAAATTGCAGGCAGTCTTCTATATTTCAACTCAGGATGGTTGTATTTATTCCTTTCATGCCTCTTTTCCCCAGTTTCTTGAAATAGGGGGAGGTGTTGATGGGGTAATATATCAACCTGAGGTTCAGCATATGAAACTGACTAATGAATGTTTCAACATAATGGATGAACTGAGATTCAATATCTGTAGCCTTCCTTGCTCATTCATAGCAGATAAGGATGTACCTAAATTTGATGAGACAGTGGAAAAGTGCATAGGAAAAGCCCTTCAATATTGTTGCCAGTTTTGGAGCTACCATTTCATCCGATGTGAAATCCATGAGAAGAATGTTGAAAGATTGGAAAAATTCCTGCAGGCAAAAGGAGTATATTGGCTTGAAGCCATGAGTTTATTGGGTCTATTGGCACAATGTGGGGAAGCTATGGTTTCCACAATCAAGGTTAGTCCAACAGGTTATTATGATTGGTTGGTTGAAAGACTAAATTTTGGCAGAAATTGGCATATTCTGAATCTGCATCAAAAGCAAGAGAAATAATAAAGTACCTCCAGAATTTGCTATTGCAATTTTCTAGTGGTGAAGTACAGGGGAAGACACCGCATTTATATCTGAGTATAATGCCTTTTTGGTCCAATGGTGTGGGATGTATGCCTAAGTTAAAAGGTGTTGTAAGGATGGAAAGCCTTGCAATAAATCAACCCAACACTGTAATATTAAAGGGGCATGATAATTGGGTCAATTCAGTGGCCTTTTCACCTGATGGAACCAGGATTGTGTCTGGCTCTGAAGACGAAACAGTGAGGATCTGGGATGCTAATACTGGTGCTCAGATTGGTGATCCACTGCATGGTCATGATGAGTGGGTCACATCAGTGGCCTTTTCACCTGATGGAACCAGGATTGTGTCTGGCTCTCGTGACAAAACAGTGAGGATCTGGGATGCTAATACTGGTGCTCAGATTGGTGATCCACTGCATGGTCATGATGATTGGGTCAGTTCAGTGGCCTTTTCACCTGATGGAACCAGGATTGTGTCTGACTCTGATGACAAAACACTGAGGATCTGGGATGCTAATACTGGTGCTCAGATTGGTGATCCAGTGCATGGTCATGATGAGTGGGTCACATCAGTGGCCTTTTCTCCTGATGGAACCAGGATTGTGTCTGGCTCTCGTGACAAAACAGTGAGGATCTGGGATGCTAATACTGGTGCTCAGATTGGTGATCCACTGCATGGTCATGATTATTGGGTCAGTTCAGTGGCCTTTTCACCTGATGGAACCAGGATTGTGTCTGGCTCTCGTGACAAAACAGTGAGGATCTGGGATGCTAATACTGGTGCTCAGATTGGTGATCCACTGCATGGTCATGATGATTCAGTCTTTTCAGTGGCCTTTTCACCTGATGGAACCAGGATTGTGTCTGGCTCTGAAGACAAAACAGTGAGGATCTGGGATGCAAATCCTGGTGCTCAGATTGGTGATCCACTGCATGGTCATGATGATTGGGTCAGATCAGTGGCCTTTTCACCTGATGGAACCAGGATTGTGTCTGGCTCTCGTGACAAAACAGTGAGAATCTCTGATGCTAATACTGGTGCTCAGATTGGTGATCCACTGCATGGTCATGATGATTCAGTCTTTTCAGTGGCCTTTTCACCTGATGGAACCAGGATTGTGTCTGGCTCTGAAGACAAAACAGTGAGGATCTGGGATGCTAATACTGGTGCTCAGATTGGTGATCCACTGCATGGTCATGATGATTCAGTCTTTTCAGTGGCCTTTTCGCCTGATGGAACCAGGATTGTGTCTGGCTCTGAAGACAAAACAGTGAGGATCTGGGATGCTAATACTGGTGCTCAGATTGGTGATCCACTGCATGGTCATGATGATTGGGTCAGTTCAGTGGCCTTTTCACCTGATGGAACCAGGATTGTGTCTGGCTCTGAAGACAAAACAGTGAGGATCTGGGATGCTAATACTGGTGCTCAGATTGGTGATCCACTGCATGGTCATGATGATTCAGTCTTTTCAGTGGCCTTTTCGCCTGATGGAACCAGGATTGTGTCTGGCTCTGAAGACAAAACAGTGAGGATCTGGGATGCTAATACTGGTGCTCAGATTGGTGATCCACTGCATGGTCATGATGATTTAGTCTTTTCAGTGGCCTTTTCGCCTGATGGAACCAGGATTGTGTCTGGCTCTGAAGACAAAACAGTGAGGATCTGGGATGCTAATACTGGTGCTCAGATTGGTGATCCACTGCATGGTCATGATGGTACAGTCTATTCAGTGGCCTTTTCACCTGATGGAACCAGGATTGTGTCTGGCTCTGAAGACAGAACAGTGAGGGTCCATTGTAACTCACAATCATTTCAAGGTAGATTTCTTTTGTTGAGCCAATTAGTTCCTCAACAGTTCCTTCTAATTTCAGTTTTAGCACACCATTATTGGTCTCTCTCCCACAATGGATGGATCAAGTTTCCCAATTCCCCACCCAATGTTATTTGGATTCCTCCACAATTTCATCAACTTTTATGGAGGCCCCAGAACACATGTATCATCTCCCAAAAGGGATACACAAAATTATCATTTTTGGACTGTGTCTACGGAGAGCACTGGATTAATTGCATTGAACTTGAAGAATGACAGTTTTCTAGCCAATGACACCTGATATTCAATTTCATAGCCTTGTAAATCTGCATTTTCTACTAGTAGTAGTCATATTTCATGTTGTATACATGCATAACTATAACAATCTGAATTGTCAGTGCTTTCAAGTACAGAAGCAAACCCTGATCCAAAACAAAATTAAAAAATAGACACACAGAATGCATCTATTGATGGATTTTCTTGATTCTTTTTACATTCACGGTTGAATATATGTCAGAGAAACAGATTCTGAATTTTCCAGATTTTTTAGATGGTGTCCAGCATGTCTGTAAAGAAATTTTTGCTCCATTCTCAAAAAGCACTGAAAACCCCATCCAAAACATATGGTCTAAGGCAAGGCAATATAGGAAACCTGCTGTTCCTTTTGTGGGAGCCTACTCTCATATATTTATCATGATTTTTGAGCATATTCAAGTGCATATAACTGGGTTTTTCACTGTAACAGGCCCATCTTAGCTAAAAAAAAAATGGGTTTTTGGCCTATAGAGCCATATTTATTTTTTAACAACATAATATGTAGATTGTTTTGGTTCAGGTATGATATATCTGAGTCAGGGCATACTCAAATACTTGTTACAAAAAATTTCCGGGCTCAAGTGGTGCTCTGCAAGCAAAAATATCACATGTTTTGCTTCTGGGTCTGTTTCGCTTCCAGGTTTGCTTCTGTACATTGCATGGCTCAACAAAGAAGCTGGGTTGGCAAATGAAATGATAAATCCAGTCAAGGTAAGAGCTTTAACCACATCAAACAGTGCTGCTCTGAGTAAAGCAAACAGTGTTTTCCTGTCAATGTGATTGAGCTCTATTATGTCCACTTCAGGGAGTTGCTGGATAACTTCTTAGATTATTGACGATAAAATCTTTGAGCTTGGTTGGCAGGGCAATGATGGCAGTGGGAAAGATTTGGGCACTTGAACTTTGATGTTTCTTGCTTCTAGCAAAGCATGTGACATTCAAATATGAGCAGTGCTTTAGGAACATGTATAAGCTTGGATTAGTAAATCCAGTATAGACAACATGTCCAAAATCAATCCAAAATGCCTAGGAAGGCTTTCAACATTCTATAAGAGGATTTTCACTAGTCCCTGTATCACTATGCACGGCAAAGCAGTATCCAATGTCCATTCAGACTCCCACTTATTATAAAGTACAATATCTTGCATACTACACCCATTCCCATTCCATTTTTATACAACTTCTATTCCCTTCTGGGCTCCCACTCCTACTTTACTTGGAAAGATCCCTAGCAAAATGGAAAAAGTCTACACTCGAAGCATTAATGCCGTATTTATAGAGCTAAAAAAAGAAACATAACATCAGTAAGCCTCGAGCAATCCAAATCATCTTCACTCACAAAATGCGACACAACCCAACTAGAGAACAACGCCCTCTGATACGCCTCCGGCAACCGCTTCAACAAAGTCTCCAACCCAATCTTCTCAACCAGCGTCTTGGGTATTGCCCTCCTCATCACCCCATTCCTACTCGGAACATCCTCAAACAAATCCGAGCTCTCCAATTTGGCCTGGAGGTTATTCAACGTCGATGACAGCTCATCCGAGATGGTCGTGCGCAGTTTGGCTCCCTGCAGACGTGTATGCTCTTTCCACAGGCAGTGGAATTCAGCAGCAGCGTTTTCAGTGATCTTTTCTTGGATATCTTTGACGTAGCTTTGATAGAATTCGGAAGGTTTGCCATCTTTAAAGATCATCAGGTCGACGTATTCTTCCGTTGAGAGAGCGAGACCAGCGAGGACTTCCAAGGAAGAACTTGTTACACCACCTGGACAAACGCACATGAATAAATTCTCGCAACTTGAGAAGAGGAAATGAAACCAACTAACCTTTGTTGATACTCAAATCCTTGAAGACAACCACTTTACGTTTCTCGAGGAACAAACGCGCTTGTTGGGTGAGGAACAAGTTGGCGCCTTCTACGATGTACTTGAAGTGGGGTTTACCCTTGCTGTTGAAGAGCGCAGCAATGTTCAAGATGTTGACTGCTTCCGGTCTGAATATAGTCATTAGATAGATGACTTGAATACACTGGATAATCGCATACCGTCCACCACAAGGCACAAACAAGTTGGCTTTAAACCTCAAATGAGCTCCATTATGGAAATCAGTCCCGTCGAGAATGATTTCACCCGCTACCCATATCATATCAGCCTTTGCTCCTAAAAAGAAACAAATACTTGAACAACGTACAAGGCAATTTGACATCCTGCTCCTCAACCTTCACCAAGTACCCATCCTTGCTCAACTTCGCCCTATCAAAGTGCACAGCGGTCAAACACTTTTTGGCCAGATGGACGAGTTCTTCGCGATCGAGCCCAGTGGGGTCAGCAAGGACACCACTTCCATCAATGATCGCGATGGTTTTGTTGGAGCTAAGTAGGATTTTGTCTACAAAAGAGATAAACATTAGCACGGGAATAACAAGCCAAAGAAGAACATATACTCACTCGATCCAAGATCCCCATCCGGTCCTCCCATTTGCACTTTTGTAATCTCCTTCTCCTTCAACCCCAGCTGCTTATAGATACCCAACACATACTGCCTAATACTAAGCAAAGTCATACCATACGTGTCGTGTGGAACTCCACCAAGTGTCTCGGCACTCTTTCCAGTGGTGAAGGACTTCCACCATGTTTCGGCGCCTCGGTCGCGGGCGTGGAGAGCAGCCCAGTCCATCATATCCGCCGTACCCTCTGCACAACAGAGGTAAGCAGAAGGTAAAGGTAGGGAATAAAAGTATCAACAAACCATCAGGACCAAAGAATAACAGCTCTGGCTTTTTGTACAAGTTGACTAGGGTCTCCTTGATTCCGGGTGTTTTTCTTGGGATTAGCAGGTTGACAACTGCCTATAATAACGAGGTTAGTGAATATAAACAACTAAAAACCGCGAGCACACATACATCAACATATTTCTCAAAACACAACCTTGGTGTAGCCCCGATCGAAGGCAATATTGTACCCTTGGCACCTCCCTCGGGAATATCTTTATTCTTCAATGACTGGGTCGAAGCCAAGTTGTAATTTTTGTCAAACCTAAACACGTCGTCGTCAGTGTATGTACATCCAAAGAGAGAGAGAGAGAGAGAGAAACACATACAACATCCTCTGATTAATCAAATACATCTCCTTATTCCTACTCATCACAATCCTAATCCCTCCCCTTGCCACATCCCTAAACCTAATATGGAATCCCCTAAATTCATTCCCAATCACGAACAACATCACAAACAGCTTCTTTGGATACTCGACCTCGGATAAAACCCTGGATCCAAGCAGAAGGACAAGGCAACCTTTGTAGGCTGGTAGAAATTGGTTTTGAGGATATGTTTGTTGAAGATTAGGAAGAATTCAAGGACTTGGAGGGAATGTTTGTTGGGGACTGTGCGGCAGATTTTGTTGTAGAGCTCCTCGTTGGAGAGGGGTTGGATGGTTTGAAGGCGTGGGTGGGCCTGGATGATAACGGTTAGAGGTATAGGTTGCATAAAGGAAAGCGGACGCACATCAATTTGGTAGCATGATCAGATGCGGGATAATGAACCATAGAAAAGTTGACATAAAGAAGTCAAATCTGCAAACGAAATAAATAGCCATAGGATAACAGAACGCTTGCAGACCTACCAGCTCCGAATGAGTATGAATAACCTGTTCAATACTCTCCCTTGTAAACATCTCCTCCCTAAACCTCCTCTTGATATTGTTCAACACCTCGGCATGCGCAGGGTTGTTCTCGTCCAAGACGTTTTTGAGCTGCAAGTAGGCTGGGCCAAGCCTGTTACAAAAGTGTTGTGCAAAGATCCAGCCGCAGTCTAGCGACGCGACCTTCTTAGCACAGCGATATGCAAGGAAGAGAAAGGAGATTCTCACAAGCATACAGAGGTGGCCAAAAGATATTCCCCACCTTAATATGGAAAATTATTCCCACAGCTAGCTGGCCTCCCTGTACCTTCCCATACCTTTTGAAGTGTAATTGAAAGGAACAAAAGATAAATGGTTTAGCAGTAAATTCTTATTTTGGGACATCTACTGAAGATTTCTAAGCAGTTTGAGGGTAATGAACCTAAACCATAAGTATGCCATAATAACCACATCACAACTTGTAAGCACAAGTTTTCAATATGTTATCTTGGCACTACTTCAGTGGGCCACAATATATACACTATATATAATAGAAACAGTTCCTAGAATTGTATTCAGTCAGATTTCAGGATATTCAAGGAGACCAGCTAGCTGTGGGAACAATTTTCTATATTAAGGTGGGGAATATCTTTTGGCCGCCTCTGTAGCACCAGGCCCCTCAGTGGTAGTAATACCAGGTGGACTGGTATGAATAAAAGTCACGCCATTCCCATTCTCGTCAATCTTCTCGAGATCGATAACGAGCTTGCTCGGATCATGTTTCGTATACGCGAGGACTTCGGCACCAAAGAGCGCAATTATGTGGTCACAGACTCGTCGCGGAAATAAGTGTCGTCAATGCCGAGATTCGTGTAAAACCAGTTGACTTTGTTGGCGACCAGTTCTTGCGGGATAAAGCCCTACAAAATGTGGTTAAATCTTAATCGATATTAGATCCAGTCTACTAATCACCTTTGCTGCTACTTCCTGCTGAACAACGGCTCGCTGTTCTTCTTTCCCTTTGAATACAGGCGTCGTATAGCCAGGCAAGTTCTTGACTCGATTGAGCAAGCCATCGCTGTCATTTCTAGCAACAGAGCCTAACACAGCAAGATGCAAGGTTTCTCTGCAGCGGTTTTTTTTGGCTTTGTTGGTCGAGAGTATGATCAGAGCGCTTATTATTTAGATAGAGTAATAATAAGCGCTCCTGACAGTCTCTTGCTCAACCAATCAAGAAGGATTGTTGAGAAGGAAAGGGTGCGTCCGCTGTCTACTCAGTAATTACTTGATCACTTACTTGCTTGTACTGTTTAGTCCGAGCCACTGAGCCTCTTCAATCATATATCTGGGCCATCGCTCTCGTTCTCGGGATTCTATTTCTGCTAGCGTGCAGCACAGGCATCGAGCATGGTGGCTTCTTTCTGCCCATTTACACACTCAACCTCTCGCAAACTCCGCAGGGTCGACCATGCGAGGGACAAGAAAGCTTGGTGAATTCTATAGCCTCATCCTTCCAGCTATCTCTTCCGATCCAAAATCCCTTGCACTGATGCCAGGATATGCTCCCATACATATCTACTAAACTTTTACCTCCACGGATCGCATCCCGTCAAGCTTCAACATATTTAATACTGTCAAATCCACCTAATGGGTCTACTGGTCGATTCGGAAAAGATGGATGGATGGCTGCTCGTACTTGGAAATAAACGAATAGTGATACTGAAGCAAAGGTGCGTCCGCGGACAGTCTACTGTATTGACAGAATCTCTAACTTTTTTGTACCAGTGACACTAACGCAAGTCTGAGCGCTCAACTCTTGGAATCGCTCGTCACGATTCTTGGTCTCTCAACGGAAACCGCGACTGCTGTAACGGATGCAACAGCGCCCTTGCAATTCCGACCATACTACTTGAAAAGCATTCCATTTTGCGCTTCGGCCTTTCCTATGCTCCCTAGTTAGCATACGGATTAAATCTCAACGTAGTCTGGCTTCTCTGGCGACGCGTCATTCCATTCTTGTGATAAATGGTTTCTTTGTTTCCACTGTCTTCGCATGGGAGAAGACGTGGTCTAGCAGTGCTTCGGGTACTGTGAATCGGGATACTAGTTGTATAGTCATGAGTAGGAGACGGAGAAGACGAGGGAGATCTGGGAATCCGACCACTCACTCTATCTTCCAGTGCCATCGCCATCTTTCCCATTATTCAAAACATACAGATTCCTCCTCAAACCCTTCCTTCCTTCTTCCCCACTCCCTCTCTTTCTCTTTGAGCTAGTAGTTGTAGTACCAAATAAATTTTTATTTAATACGCTTCAAAGTGAAGAGAACATCGTAAGTAGGGCATGTAGCCAAGAGGTTATTGCGTTCACTTTGCATGTTCATCCCCGGTCCGAATCCGGGCTTGTCCATGCCAAGCCGTCCTCCTTTATTTTGGTCCACATTTTGTCCCTGACACCCAATGTCAAGTCTCGATTAAAAGTGTTTTGCATCGAAGCTCCCACATGGAAAGATGGTATGGGACGCAATTTTTGATAGGGTGCATCTCAAAGGCTTAATTTGGATGATTCAGAATAGGTGGCGGATTGGAGTGGGCGGGGACAGGGGAAACGGGTACGAATGACAATGCCAATACTGTAAATTGTGGAATGAGCAGTAGGAGGGGAGATGAAATGAACAGTTATAACTTATAGGAAAGTTCGAACAAGTTAACGATTTAATTTAGCTAGATTCTCTGATAAGGAACAATTTCTGGAAACGAGATGTGCACCAGGGTCCAGCTAAGAAATTCTATGAGAGCAAAGAACATTAGTGATATAACTCTGCGAATCTTTATCCTTATCCCTATTCCTCAGAGACCCTCCATTGACAGATGCGCAATAATATTCATTGTATTCACTGTACCGGGTGCACGAAACCGTTGAAGCGACGCGAAACAAAACGGAACGAAATCTCTGCTTGCAGCAGGGTTTAGGCTCGCGATTTGTAAAACCGACAAGACGCAAATACATCAGTACGAAGGTATGATTTCCTATATCTGCTCATGTCAATAGTCTCAAATTTTTCTTCCTACAGTACAGTAACAGCGAGATCGTATATTACATACGTTAAAGGGGAGATCAACACTCCCTGCATGGCACAGAAAGAGACTGAGCCCTTGGCGTAGAGACGCCGGCTTTGAGCCTTTTGGGTTTCTGGGAAAGCCGCTACATGTCAAGCCGGAGACAGGCAGGTCCAAGTTTGGTCGCGTTATGACTTGAATCGATCTCAGGTCTTCTTTCAAAAAGGCCTATATAGAATAGAGAATCGAGGCAATGGTACTGCTGCCTCGGGATTTGGCTGGAATTTAAGCTGCGAAAGTGGCGTCAGCTCGGAGACGAAGCGAGGAAGGTTTGATAGGGATGAGATGTACCTTCGTTGGTAAACACTTGAAACGGATGTAGGTTGATGACATTTTGAAGAATGGGCCCAACGAGGGACTCGGGGATCTGGGAAAATGGAAAAGAAGTACATCGCTACAGTTCTTGCTTTCGTCCGGGTTCGGTAGTCACCTGGATTGTCCGACAGTCTAGACTCGCGCTTTTACTAGACCATCCAAACTCCGGAGGCAATTCCTATTTGCACTCTGACTCGCCTCCTAATACGCGAGGAGATACTCTGTAAGATGACCGAACAGACAGACGAGATATAGATCGATATAAATAGATTTACAGCAGCGGTCATTGCTCCTGCATAGACAAATGCGACGCTAGAAGATAATGAAGACAAAAGAATAAAAAAATACCCGACAACCTCATACAAATTCAACCTGACTCTGTAGCTTGAATCCTTGAACACAACCACTTTACGCTTTTCGAGGAACAAACGCGCTTGTTGGGTGAGGAACAAGTTGGCGCCTTCTACAATGTACTTGAAGTGAGGTTTAGCCTCGCTGTCGAAGAGCGCAGCCATTTTCGAGATGTTGACGGCTTCTATGGGCATTAGATAGACGACTTGAATACACATTGTACAATCATATACCTTCCACCGCAAGGCACGAAAAAGTCGGCTTTAAACCTCAAATGAGCTCCATTACAGAAATCAGACCCGTCGAGAACGATTTCGCCGGCTACGCCATATCAGCCTTTGCTCATAAAGAAACACTTGAACAACGTACATCCTGCTCCTCAATCTTCACCAAATACCCATCCTTGCTCAACCTCGTCCTATTAAAGTGCGCCACAGTCAAACGCTTTTTCGCCAGACGAACGAGTTCTTCGTGATCGAGCCCAGCTGGGTCAGCAAGGACACCACTTCCATCGATTATGGCGACGGTTTTGTCGGAGCTGAGTAGGATTTCATCTACAAGAGAGATAAACGTTAGCTCGAGCGTAACAAGCCAAAGAAGAATGTATACTCACTCGATCCAAGATCCCCATCCGGTCCTCCCGTCTGCACTTTCGTTCTCATTCTCCTTCAACCCCAGCTGCTTATAGATACCCAACACATACTGCCTGATACTCAGCGAAGTCATACCATACGTGTCGTGTGGGACTCCACCGAGTGTCTCGGCGCCTCGGTCGCGGGCGTAGAGCGCAGCCTAGTCCATCATATCCGCTGTACAACAAATATGAATGAGCACTTTGGAAGGGAAGAGGAAAGTATCAACGAACCATCAGGACCAAAGAACAACAACCGTAGCTTTTTTGTACAAGTCGACTAGCGCCTCCTTGATTCCGGGTGTTTTACCTGGGATTAGCAGGTCGACGATTGCCTATGACAACGACGTTAGTGTGAGCACATGTAGAAGGAGAGCACACGTACATCGACATATTTCTCAAAAAAAAAACCCTCGACGTAGCCCCAAGCGAAGGCAATATCGTACCAATGGCTCCTCCCTTAGGAATATCCTAATTCTTCAACCACTGGGTCGAAGCCAAGTTGTAATTTTCGTCAAACCTACACACGTCGTCATCATCAGTGTATGTACAACCAAAAAGAGAGAGCGAGACACCTACAGCATCCTTTGATTAATCGAATACATCTCCTCATTCCTACTCATCACAATCCTAATCCCTCCCCTCGCCACATCCTTAAACCTAATATGGAACCCTCTAGACTCATTCCCAATAACGAAAACATCGCAAACGGCTTCTTTTGGATATTCGACCTCGGGTAAAAACCCCGGATCCAAGCAAAATGATAAAGCGACCTTTGTGGGTTGGTAGAAATTGGTTTTGAGGATATGTTTGTTAAAGATTAGGAAGGATTCGAGGACTTGGAGGGGGTATTTACTGGGGACTGGCGGCGGATTTGTCGTAGAGCTTCTCGTCGGAGAGGGATAGGATGATTTGGAGGTGTTGATAAGAGAGGGCGGGCCTACACAGACAACGGTTAGAGATACACAGGAAAGCGGAAACGTATACACACACCAATTCAGTAGCATGGTCAGATGCGGGGTAGTGAATCACGGCAAAGTTGACATAGAGAAGCCGAATCTGCAAACAAGATAATGCACCCGTACGATAACAGAACGCTCGCAGACCTACCAGCTCCGAATATTACGAATAACCTGCTAAATACTCTCCCTCGTAAAGGTTTCCTCCCCAAATTTCCTCTCGATATTGTTCAACACTTCTGCATGCGCAGGTCATTCTCGTCCAAGACGTTTTTGAGCCGCAAGTAGGCCGAGCCGAGCCTGTTGCAAAAGCGTTGCGCAAAGATCAGGTAGCTTCCTGGACAGATTCGAGTCAGGGAGCATTGAGTGCATCAAACAGTGCCGTTCTGAATAAAGGAGACAGTGTTTGCCCGTGGACCTCGTTGAACTCTATCGCATCCACTTTAGAGAGTCGCTACTCCTTCAGCAATCCAAGCATAGATCCCTTCGAAATTCCAGAAGCCGGACACCCGATGCTAGATGCGGTGTCTCATCGAATATCGCAATGAGCCGCTCTGATTTGTTTTGAAGAGATAGTGCATGGCCATCCAGCTCGAGGTTTTCGAAAATGCGACGCTGAGAGGGGACAACCCAAGGGCCAAGCCTTTTCGACAAGAGAACAGTTGGAGAGAGCATTTTTATCGGAGGAGGATACATTCTATGAGCTCGGTGGGCAGTGGAAATTCCATTGTTTAATGGTGATGGTCGGAAGCAGGAATGATTTGGGCGCTTGAAATCAGCGCATTGTCAGAAAGCCGTGTAGCAAATGAGCTATAGCATTGCAAAGGAAAGGCTCGGACGTCGCATTCCGAAGCGCCCCGCAATTGCACCTTTAAACTTGCTCGAGTCCAAGGCCACCAAGGCCACCAAGTTCCATCTCCTGATTCTCGTGAGCTTCATTTTTGTTGGTTCACTTTTCTTCAGTTATCAGAATAATGACTGCCACCTTGTTATTCCATGCGTGCTTGGACAATTTCCCTTCGCGTCTAAATTCAGTCGATCTAGGATATTCTTCGCATAGGTAATAGGTATTCTTGAGAGTTATCACTGGGCTTCAAATCGCCGATCGTCTCCGAGCACCTCACTAACTACGTTTTATATTTCTCCATTTATTTCTATTGCATTGATAGCTCACCGGATCCCATGTTGGTAACATGAGCGGAAAAGTTATTCCCTCTAATTTTTCAGCTTCCCGTCGAGAACAACCAATGAAAGAACTTCAAACTTGTTGCCAGTTCGCTCCATAAATCTCATTATATTCTCCTTCAAACGATGGTGCGTCTCTACCCATAAATCAAGTTCCAGTCGAAGCTTGTTAGTAGAATATTTGTAGGTCATGTCGTTCACAAATAACGGCTCTACTTGTCATTCTTCCTTTACCTACCTCCCGGCTGCTCGTTCCGTCCCAATTGCGTGCAGCAAACCCATGACTTCCGTGCGTCCCACTCCCGATATGTAGCATATGCTGCTCTCATTCACTCGTGTTCTTTTAGCAATTCTGTTCAATACGGTAGTCTTCTACCGGCGTGAGCGAATACCATCCTGGCAGCACCTCCTGAGAGAAAGCTCAGATAAGACCTTGGACCTGCTAGAAATACATATGGAGGAGTCTCAATTACGGTATGATAGCTTGCAATGCGCATCTTCACCTAAATTTGGCTGGGTTTATAAACTCAATCGGGAAAGACTGTCACTAAGGTTCATCGCTCTCTTCCTCCTGGTGTCGCGATCATGGCCCTCTGCAAGCTCTTGAATCTCCTCTCAATCATAGCTGTGGCTTCTGCAGGTATGGTTGTACACGAGAGCCGTACATCCGTTCCAGCTGGATTCGTTAGTCAAGGTGTTGCACCTGCTAATGATATGCTCACCCTTCGTGTTGCTTTGACGTCCAACAATATCGCTGGCCTGGAGGAAAAACTGATGTCCCTTTCTACGCCAGGGAGTCCTGATTTCAGAGAGTGGCTGTCAATGGAAGAGGTTCACTAATTTGTCTAATCATTTGCAGGTATACATGACTGACGAGATATATAAATTTTGAAGGTCAAATCCTTTGTCCAACCTTCTTCGGAGACGGTTTCTGCCTTTTCCGCCTTCACATCTGCGAACGGCCTCGAGCCCACCGTGATCTCACCGAACGGTGATTGGGTATCTATCACGCTCCCGGTCTCACAGGCAAACCAGCTCTTTGCTACTCAGTTTGAAGTATTCACGCACCCTGATATGTCGGATACGATCACGCGTACACTCTCCGTCTCTCTGCCGTCCGAGTTGGTTGGGCATGTAGATGTGATTCATCCCACTACCGAGTTTACAGGGCCCAATACTTGCCTAGCTCCCACCAGCTCCATCAGCCTTGACAGACGTGCCGTCGACCCATCTTGCAACTCGAGCCTTCCAAGTGGTGTCGTGACTCCGACGTGTTTACAGGAGCTCTATGGGATCCCGACAGCCCCAGCTACGGAAAAGACCAATTCCCTCCTCGTTACTGCATATGAAGACCAATTTGCGCAGAGAGCGGACCTCTCGGTTTGTGGTTTTCTGAGGTGGTGTGGTGAGACCGTTGATAATGCGCCGCTGTAATAGGAATTCCTCAAACTCTTGCGTCCCGACATTCCACCCAGAACCACATTCACCCTGTTGAGTATAGATGGCGGAATTAATACGCAGAACCTTAGCGACGCTGGAGTCGAGGCAGACTTGGATATAGAGTACACGACGGGTTGGTGCTTTTTTTGATTCGATTTTTTTTGTTCTTTACTGAACCCGAAATCAGGCCTTGCGACAAACGTCCCCATCAAATTCTTGACAATCGGCGGAGACGACTTTGGCACATCTTTGTTGGACACCACTACTTTCCTCGATGGTGTTGCCAAACCACCTTTGGTCATGACAACATCTTATGGCGATAACGAAGAGAATTTCGGAAGCAGTATGGCAGTGTCAGTGTTTCAGCTTCTCAATATTCTTTTGTCTAGATATTTGATCGTTCTTCTTCTCCACAGAAAGATATGTAATGGCTATATGGCGCTGGGAACCCGGGGTATATCTGTGGTGTTTGCATCGGGAGACGTCAGTTGGCTCGTACAAGATTTCTTTCCTCCTCTGACTTTAAATGAATGTAGGGCGGTGTGCGCGGAGGCCACGATACACTCTCTGTCTGCGCTAATAACACATTCATGCCCGTGTTCCCTGCTACATGTCCTTTTGTAACCGCCATAGGATCTACACAGGGCTTCGGACCTGAGAAAGCTATCAACTTCACTGGCGGCGGGTTTTCCAACTTCTTCCCGGCTCCGTCCTACCAGACCGCTGCAGTCGCCAGTTTCCTCAAGACCATCCCCTCTGATTTTGCAGGGACCTTCAACAAATCTGGACGGGCCTACCCTGATGCATCTGTGCAAGGCTGGAATTTCGAGATCGTATCTGGCGGAGAAGTAGGTCTCGTTGGAGGCACTAGCGCATCGTCACCTACGTTCGCTTCAATAATTGCCCTGATCAACGACCGGCTCATTTCAGCAGGAAAACCTGTCCTCGGATTCCTGAATCCGTTCATATACTCCACAGCATCGACGGCATTCACTGACATTACTATTGGGCACAACTCAGGTTTTGTTTGTCCCGCATCGTCGGTTAGTTTCATTCTTGGATTATTTCTACAAGTATATTGACCTTTGACTAGGTGGCTTTCGACGCAGCGGTTGGGTGGGATGCACTGAGTAAGTTTTTGAAGCGCCTTTTCCAAGATTTACTGACAAAATGCACTTGTTAGCTGGTTTTGGCACACCTATATTTTCCAAAATCCTGGCCGCTGCGATGGCGTAACAAATTTACACGACAGGATTTCAATTTTGGTTGTTGAGCTTGAATGTAATATTTCAGGAATAAATCTGGTGCCAAAATGTGTTGAGATCCTTAGACCAGCCCGAGTCCAGTCCCCTCGTGGAATAAGGCATGCAAAGGCAACTTCCCACAATACACTTCAGCCTAACCTCAGTAATATCTGTATTTTAGTCTCATTTTTAGTTGACTTAGATTTAAATAACTTGCTGAACCTGATAGTTAGTGGAAAGTTGACGACGGCTCGCTCCAGCCTGACCGAAACAAGCCGAATCGCGCAAATGACTCCCATTGCCTCTCTTTGAGCGCAAAAAGAAGAGTATTTGGATAGCCAGCTCATTTCTATCTCAACAATACATAAAACTGACTGTTAGCGCCTTTTAGTATGTCGCGTAGCCTAACAGAGAACTTGAAGCCAGGCCGGCAAATGTAGGGAAGTAACAGTCATTCATGGTGATTCGAGTGAGGAAGGGAGTTTCGACCGCATACAAAAGTGCCATTGTGAGTGAAGGATAGATTTTTTGCCAGTAAATAGTAATTGAGCTCTATCGTGTCCACTTCTGAGAGTCGCTGCATAAATTCTTCAGCAATCCGAGTATAAACTCCCTCCTTTTCCGGCTGTTCTAGATTGAAGCTCTGGAAGTTTATAAGGCGGACACCCGATGCTGGATGCGGTTGCTCATTCAATATTGCAATGAGCCGATCTGTTTTGTTTCGTAGAGATCGTGCAATACCATCTAATACCATCCAGCTCGCAAAAATTCGACGCTGAGAGGGGACAGCCCAAGCCTTTTCGACAAGAGAACAGTTGGAGAGAGAAATTCTATCGGCGAAAAGTTGTCAAAGATACAGCGTATGAGCTCGTTCGGCAGAGATTCCACTGTCATCGTTGATCGTGAGCAGGAACGGTTTGGGCACTTACAGTTGGTAGAGAGCGCTTTGGCCTTAAGAAAGCCGTGTAGCACCATACGTTTGAAAAGTTCAGCTTCCCAAGAGTCAGTACTAGGCATCATGCAAAGAAGGATACCGTCTTCATTTTCATTATAGAGTACAATATCTGTATGTAAGTCACACTACACCCATGCCCATTCCCATTCCATTTTAACTTCTATTTCATTGTGCGCGCGCGCTCCTACTTTACTTGGAAAGATCCCTAGCTAAATAAAAAAGTCTACACTCGAAGCTTTGATGCCGTATTTATAGATCTAAAAAAAACATTACATGGGTAAGCCCTGAGCTTTCCAAGTCGTCCACTCACAAAGTGCGATGCAACTCAGCTAGAGAACAACGCCCTCTGATACGCCTCTGGCAATCACCTCAACAGGGTCTCCAACCGAATCTTCTCAACCAGTGTCTTGGGTATCGGGCCCCTCATCACCCTATTCCTACTCCGAATATCCTCAAACAAATCCGAACTCTCCAACTCGACCTGGAGGTTTTTCAACGTCGACGAAAGCCCTAAACCTAATATAGAACCCTCTAAACTCATTCCAAATAATGACGAACATCGCAAAGGATATTCCACCTCCGGTAAAAACCATGGATCCGAGCGGAAGGATAGAGCGACCTTTGTGGATTGGTAAAAATTGGTTGGGAGGGAATGTGCGGCGGATTTTGTCGTAGAGCTCCTCGTCGGAGAGGGGTTGGATAGTTTGGAGGCGTTGATAAGAGAGGGTGATCCTACACAGATAACGGTTAGGGACGCACATTGAAGAAATGAAAGCGGAAACGTATACACACATCAATTCGGTAGCATGGTCAGATGCGGGGTAGTGAATCATGGCAAAGTTGACATAAAGAAGTCGACTCTGCAAGCAAGATAAATGCACCAGTACGATAACAGAACGCTCACAGACCTACCAGCTCTGGATGATTATGGATGGTCCGCCCCTCGTAAACATCTCCAACCTAAAACTCCTCTTGATATTGGTCAACACTTCTGCATGCGCAGGGTCGTTCTCGTCCAGGGCGTTTTTGAGCCGCCAGGACGCCGAGCCGAGCCTACTGCAAGTGTTGAGCAAAGAACCACTAACGACACAATCTTTTCAGCACAGCAAAGAGAGAGAGAGGGATTCTCACAAGCGTATGTAGCCTCCTGGACGGCATGTATACCAAGGGCCGTTGAGGAAGAACAGGTTTTTGGGAAGACAGTACAGACGCGAAGCCTTCTTCATGACCTGGAAGATGGAGTGTTCGATCGGTGGAAGTTTGGAACATGATTTATGTGCAAGGAGTTGACAGGGAGCAATTGGAGAGCTGTTCCACGTTTTTGTGAAGTGGTAGTTCCGTCCATCTTGTATCCGATAACCCTCTCGAGCCTTCGACTTCGAAGACCTTCATTGTGGGTCCGTACCGTTGCTCAACATCCCGCATGACCTAGCATTGAGCTGCTGAATGTGAGCGAGCAAGCGGTGCACCAGGAGCCATCTGCGCCAAGCTTGGACCCGGACCAACCCAAATGAAGACAAAGATGTGGATGCTGAAGCAGGATAAAAATGCTGAAGAATCCAAGGAGATAAGAGGCATCGGTATCCCATGCCCAAAGGACTAGCATCTGGAAGCCAGGTTGGATATGGTAGCGAAACAGAAGAAATGCCAGGAAACAGTATAAACGCAAAACGAGATGAAGAAACAGATTGACGATAACGGTCATTGCTCCTGGATAGGCAAACGCGACGTTATAAAATAATGAATACCAAAGAATAAACACATACTCGACAACCACTCGAATCTGTAGCTGTCTTTGTTCGGACGCTGAGGTCAGGAAATATGAAAAACCAGCGTTTTCGTTGTTTGACTGCGAGTTTTTGAGGTGAGAGAAGGAAGAAACCACGGAGATCGACTGTCCTAGAAAGCGTAACACACTCCGTATGTTATGGTTCCAGAAGAGTAAGCTGCAGTATAAGATCAAATAGAGTCTCTCATCTTCACCAGATTCTTCCTGCGGACATCGACGACGAAAAGATGGTGAGATATGGAAGTGAATTGGTGACAAAGACGGATCGATTTCGGGTGTGAACCGGGATGCGGCAAGGGAAAGTGGAACACCAATTAGGCTCTTGCAGTCCAATATCGTGGCCGACACTTATACACTGGACCGCAACGACACACTTCGCGCTTCTATGACTGAACTTTAACATACACATGTCCGACACATGTCCAAGCATATGTCACAACATAAGATGAATGCTCTTTGTTCCGGAATCGTTTGCGACCCCCATCATCTATCTCCCTGCAACACACACACAGAAATTGCTATGGATCGAAACAATCATCTCGGAAGTCGTCTTGTTAGATTCTTGAAGCCTAACAAAGACAAAAGTCGCAATGCTACACCTATGCCAAGTCGGGCCACAACTCCAGATCCTACTTCGATTGCAAACTCTGCAGCTGGGAATCATCCCACGCAAGATATCGGAGCTACTGTTCTCGACACTCTTGATACTGCTCTAAAAGTGTTAAAAGAGGCATCGGCACCGCTTCCACCTTTGCAAGCTGCCGTAGGTGGAATATGTGAATGTTTCAATATTTATAAGGTCGGATTGTCATCTTTTATATTATTTTGATGGTTGACACAATCATTTTTACAGAGTGTAATAGGAAATACTGAGGAACTGCAAAGTTTGGCTAAGGATTTTGCTGTCCGGACCAGATTTCTGGAGCCATACCTGTCTCAAGAAAACCTGGGCTCATCTAAGCAGGCTGTCCAAGTCTTGATTGAGTAGGTCAACAGCAGTTACTAAAATAAAATAATGTGTTAAAACACTTTACAGTCATTTGAATGCTATTGACCAAGAGGTCAAACAGCAACAAAGCAGTGGTCTCTTCAAAAGGACAGTTCGGTCTGAACACATTACTGGAAGGATTCAAGAATTCAAAACCAAAGTTCAAGATGCATATGAGCAATGCAAGGTAAGCATTTCTATCTCTGAAGCTACCTGATTTTAGCTCATCAAATTTACAGATTGAGGTTCTATTTTCTGCAGAGAGAAACACTGCTGAAATCCTAAAGGTGAGATTAGCAAAACTGACAGATTTACTAAATCATATACTATGAGAACAGGAATTTGCTCTTGGAAAAATGGAACACTCAACTCGGGCATACCACGATGCAGACATGGGTCTCAATCTTATTAGGAGGTTGTGCTGCCCAGGTACAAGGAAAAACATCCTTGCTGACATTGAGAAATGGGCAATGAGTTCTGAACTTGAAAGTGTGCCATCAGCTTATTGGATTTGGGGAATGGCTGGTACAGGAAAAAGCACAATTGCCAATGTCAATCTGTGATATACTTAAGGAAGAAAAAGTTCTTGCTGGAACTTTCTTCTGCTCTAGGCAGATTCCTGAATGCAGGGATTACCGACTAATTATCCCTACATTGGCATACCAGCTGGCAAGCTTCTCTAAAACATTTGCCATGTCACTTGCAAGTATTTTGAGTGGAAATCTTGATCCTGCTTCAAAGATGCCAGATTATCAAGTCAAAACACTCTTAATTGAGCCTTGGAAGGCAGTCACTGAGTTTGGAAATATGGTGGCACATACTCCACTTATAGTTATAGATGCTTTGGATGAATGTGAGGGTGTGGATTCAGTCCTCAAACCTCTCATATTGGCAATCCAGGAGAAGAAATTTCCAGGACTGAAATTTCTGTTCACTAGCCGACCAGAACAAGCAATTCAGCAGCTTATGCTCTCAGAGAGTGAACTAAAGACTGGGTCAATCATCAATATTGGGAAAATTACCCTTCATGAGATTGAAAAAAGTCAAGTGGAGAGAGATATATTGACTTATGTCACTGATGAGCTGATTGGTATATCTTCCTCAAAGGAGCAGCTGCAGAAGCTTACAACTCTTGCTGGAGCACTTTTCATTTATGCATCAACTGTTGTTAAATTTGTGAAGGAAGGAGTCATTCTGTCATGGCAGAAGAAGAGGCTTGATGCTTTTCTGGAAAAGAGTGAAAATCCTGAAGATTTAGATCAACTTTATGTTGAAGTGATTAAAAATGGGATTCCGCAAAAGAGCAGCTCTGGAGAAGCAGAGGAATATTGGAATATCATGTACACAGTCATTTCTGCAGGATGTCCAGTGACATGTGATATTATTGCCAAGCTCTTGAGAATTGAAACAGATGTAGTAATATATCTGATAAAGAAACTGCAGGCAGTCTTCTACATTTCAACTCATGATCATTGTATTTTTTCATTCCATGCCTCTTTTCCTCAGTTTCTTGAGAGAGCAGAAAGTGTTAAGGGGGCACCATATCAACCCAAGGCTCAGCATCTGAAATTGACTAATGGATGTTTCAACATAATGGATGAATTGAGATTCAATATCTGTAGCCTTCCTTCATCATTCATAGCAGATAAGGATGTACCTAAGTTTGATGAGAAAGTTAAAGAATGCATAGGAGAAGCCCTTCAATATTGTTGCCAGTTTTGGAGCTACCATTTCATCCAATGTGAAATCCATGAGAAGAATGTTGAAAGGTTGGAAAAATTCCTGAAGGCAAAAGGAGTCATACTGGCTTGAAGCAATGAGTTTATTGGGCCTATTGTCACAATGTGGAGAAGCTATGGTTTCCATGATCAAGGTCAGTAAAGCAGGCTAATATGAGTGGTTTGGTAACAGACTAAAATATTGACAGAAACTGGCATATTCTGAATCTGCATCAAATGTAAAGGCAATAATGAGGTACCTCCAGAATGTACTATTGCAATTTTCCAGCGGTGAAGTAAAAGGGAGCACACCACATTTATATCTGAGTATAATGCCTCTTTGGCCAAATAGTATGGGATGTATGCCCAAGTTAACAAGTGTTGTAAGGGTTGAACACCTAGTAGTAAATCAACCTGACACTGCAATATTAAGGGGGCATGATGATTGGGTCAGATCAGTGGCCTTTTCACCTGATGGAACCAGGATTGTGTCTGGCTCTGATGACAAAACAGTGAGGATCTGGGATGCTAATACTGGTGCTCAGATTGGTGATCCACTGCATGGTCATGATCAACCAGTCTGTTCAGTGGCCTTTTCACCTGATGGAACCAGGATTGTGTCTGGCTCTGGAGACAAAACAGTGAGGATCTGGGATGCTAATACTGGTGCTCAGATTGGTGATCCACTGCATGGTCATGATCTTTGGGTCAATTCAGTGGCCTTTTCACCTGATGGAACCAGGATTGTGTCTGGCTCTTCTGACAAAACAGTGAGGATCTGGGATGCTAATACTGGTGCTCAGATTGGTGATCCACTGCATGGTCATGATCAACCAGTCTGTCTGTGGCCTTTTCACCTGATGGAACCAGGATTGTGTCTGGCTCTTTGGACAAAACAGTGAGGATCTGGGATGCTAATACTGGTGCTCAGATTGGTGATCCACTGCATGGTCATGATCTTGGGTCAATTCAGTGGCCTTTTCACCTGATGGAACCAGGATTGTGTCTGGCTCTGTGACAAAACAGTGAGGATCTGGGATGCTAATACTGGTGCTCAGATTGGTGATCCACTGCATGGTCATGATCAAGTCTGTTCAGTGGCCTTTTCACCTGATGGAACCAGGATTGTGTCTGGCTCTTGAGCAAAAAACAGTGAGGATCTGGGATGCTAATACTGGTGCTCAGATTGGTGATCCACTGCATGGTCATATAATTCAGTCAGTTCAGTGGCCTTTTCACCTGATGGAACCAGGATTGTGTCTGGCTCTTCTGACAAAACAGTGAGGATCTGGGATGCTAATACTGGTGCTCAGATTGGTGATCCACTGCATGGTCATGATCAACCAGTCTGTTCAGTGGCCTTTTCACCTGATGGAACCAGGATTGTGTCTGGCTCTTTGGACAAAACAGTGAGGATCTGGGATGCTAATACTGGTGCTCAGATTGGTGATCCACTGCATGGTCATGATCTTTGGGTCAATTCAGTGGCCTTTTCACCTGATGGAACCAGGATTGTGTCTGGCTCTTCTGACAAAACAGTGAGGATCTGGGATGCTAATACTGGTGCTCAGATTGGTGATCCACTGCATGGTCATGATGATTGGGTCAGTTCAGTGGCCTTTTCACCTGATGGAACCAGGATTGTGTCTGGCTCTTCTGACAAAACAGTGAGGATCTGGGATGCTAATACTGGTGCTCAGATTGGTGATCCACTGCATGGTCATGATAATTCAGTCAGTTCAGTGGCCTTTTCACCTGATGGAACCAGGATTGTGTCTGGCTCTTCTGACAAAACAGTGAGGATCTGGGATGCTAATACTGGTGCTCAGATTGGTGATCCACTGCATGGTCATGATCAATCCAGTCAGTTCAGTGGCCTTTTCACCTGATGGAACCAGGATTGTGTCTGGCTCTTCTGACAAAACAGTGAGGATCTGGGATGCTAATACTGGTGCTCAGATTGGTGATCCACTGCATGGTCATGATAATTGGGTCAATTCAGTGGCCTTTTCACCTGATGGAACCAGGATTGTGTCTGGCTCTGGAGACAAAACAGTGAGGATCTGGGATGCTAATACTGGTGCTCAGATTGGTGATCCACTGCATGGTCATGATCTTTGGGTCAATTCAGTGGCCTTTTCACCTGATGGAACCAGGATTGTGTCTGGCTCTGATGACAAAACAGTGAGGATCTGGGATGCTAATACTGGTGCTCAGATTGGTGATCCACTGCATGGTCATGATGATCAATCTATTCAGTGGCCTTTTCACCTGATGGAACCAGGATTGTGTCTGGCTCTTCTGACAAAACAGTGAGGATTTGGGATGCTAATACTGGTGCTCAGATTGGTGATCCACCACATGGTCATGATAATTCAGTCTTTTCAGTCGCCTTTTCACCCCATGGAACCAGGATTGTGTCTGGCTCTGAAGATAGAACAGTGAGGATCCATTGTAACTCACAATTATTTCAAGGTAGATTTCTTTTGTTTAGCCAATCAGTCCCTTCTAATTTCAGTTTTAGCGCACCATTATTGGTCTCTCTCCCACAATGGATGGATCAACTTTCCCAATTCCCCACCCAATGTTATTTGGATTCCTCCACAATTTCACAGACTTTTATGGAGGCCCCAGAACACATGTATCATCTCCCAAAAGGGATACACTAAATTATCATTTTTGGACTGTGTCTATGGAGCACATTGGAGTGATTGCATTGAGGACTTGGAGGTTTCTAGCAAATGACTTCTTTGAATCAATTTCATTGTTATCATTCCCCATAAATGCCACTATGTCTGCATTGTACAGTAGTTCTATTTCATCTTGTATATATATATATCACTATAAGCGTTAAAGCAAATAACAACTTTAAGGATGGTACACTCCAGGCTGAGCAAAACAAGTTGAATCAAAAACAGGACTCACATTCTCTCTTTGAGCACCAATTGATGAGGATTTGGATAAAGTAGAGCCTGGCATAGATTATGGCCACAATGAGGCATGCAATTTTTATGGTTGGGAACAGTGCATACTTTGAGTGAAATACCTTTACTCTGTAGTTATTCCTTTCAAGCTAAAGATCCACCAGGACTTCCAAGGTAGGCAGACTCAAATATACACTGATGATCTATTGGGTGTGTGTATATTGTAAGACCGGGGTTGGAGGTCTTGGGGTTGCATGTAGTGTACATGAAATAGCCTAGTTAATGGACCAGGCGGGCATGATCCGCAATTGAATATATGTGTGGGCAACTAGTAAGATGACTAGAGATAGTAGAATCAGTAATAAGAGACCCTAAGCCCCGAAGGGAGACAAATGAGATGCTCTACCCACATGATACCACTCATTGAAAAACTCAGGAATCAAAGGGAGATTCCAACACAAGTTATCCAGGCCATTAATGCGGAAACTTTCATGGCAAATGTTTCTGGCACACCATATTAATCTTTCCATAGGTGGAAAAGAAATAAGAACATTGAAGCTCCACAACACCCTTTGATGCCCAGGTACTCTCAACACACTTATTTCATTGGGAAAACTTGACAATGATGGTTATCCCATCCATACCACTAGGGTTTTAAGGTCCAATTCAATTCAGTTTATTTGCTAAATTTTCAAGGAATCATGAATTGCACCAGTGCAAGAGGTTTTTGAAACCTGGATGAACTGTAAACTGGCACTGGTTTAAATGGTCCATTAGTGCAATCTTTAGCTGTGCATTTTTCAGTGCAGTTCAATGCAATTCACAATTTAAACTGGCTTGAACTGGTCATTCTTACATCTCAAGATAGAGTACCTCAGCATAATAATACCAACCCAGCTGGTAAATGTCCTGTTTATCATGTATATACTATTGGAAATGTAATTTCAGCATGATAAGAGTGTTCAAAGCTCTGTTTGTATTAGTATTAATTTGCACAGATTTAAACTGATGCAAGGCAGTTTAAGTAATTTTCAAAAATTGAATGCACCATGAACTGGCACTGATTTAAACTCTGCATTAGTGCAGCATTCAGCAGTGCATTTTCCAGTGCAATCCAATGCAATTCACAGTTTATTTGCAGTTCATTGAATTGGACCTTAAAACCCTACATACCACTAACAGCAGAATGACAATCAAAGATCACCAGGGGAAACTCATTGGAGTTATCCCAAAGACAAATGGACTATACCAGATCCCATCATGGGAACATGCCTATCCAACTAAGATCAACAGATTGGCATCTATATGAAGCCCACTGCTTCCTAGGTCAACTCAATCATGCTTACATTAATTGATGTAGGCATCATATGTTCCAAAACAATCATATCAGTAGCCTTTTAACCTGATGGAACCAGGATTGTGTCTGGCTCTTCTGACAAAACAGTGAGGATCTGGGATGCTAATACTGGTGCTCAGATTGGTGATCCACTGCATGGTCATGATAATTGGGTCAGTTCAGTGGCCTTTTCACCTGATGGAACCAGGATTGTGTCTGGCTCTTCTGACGAAACAGTGAGGATCTGGGATGCTAATACTGGTGCTCAGATTGGTGATCCACTGCATGGTCATGATGATACAGTCTTTTCAGTGGCCTGTTCACCTAATGGAACAAGGATTCCATCCTCTGAAGACAACATAGTGAGGATCTGGGATACCACTACTGGGGTTCAGCTGCAAGGTCATGACCATTTAGTCAGACATGCCCCCAACAATACCATATATGGGTCCATGGTCAATTCCTTGCCCACCTTCAGAACCACTCAGGGGGTCCCAATTAATATGGTCCCTCAAGATCATTGCAACCCTCAATCATCTCAAGGTAGATTCTTTTGTTCAGCCAATCATTTGCTTCTAATCTCTGTTTTAGCACACCATAACTGGTCTCTCTCCCAAAATGGCTGGATCAAGTTGCCCAATTCACTACCTAATGTTATTCTGATTCCTCCATAATTTCACATACTTTTATGGAGGCCCCAGAACACATGTATCATCTCCCAAAAGGAAAACACCCAATTACCTTTTTTTGACTGTATCTATGGAGAGCATTGGAGTGATTGCATTGAGGACTGAGAGTTTTCTAGCCAATGACTTCTGGTAATTGTTTTCATTCTCGTCATTCCCTGTGCATGTCACTATATATGCATTGTGTGGTAGTTATCTTTCATATTATTTACATAATATATGGGCATAACAGCTTTGAGGATTCTGGATCAAGGGCCTCCGAAAAATAAAAGTTGTATCAGGGGTTGGAAATTTTTTTTCAACCTCGGCCAGGGACCCTACCTCCATTCATGTGACTTTTAAGGTCATGTGATTGCCAAATATGGTAGCTATGAGACATTGATAATGATTTCTGCTCATTGTGCCATCTTTTTCCCAATTCACCTTCATTGAGTATTTACTCTAGATACCATATGTAGTATTGCACATTTGTCTTTTCTAGTTGGGGGTTACTTCTTGTGACTTGTGACTGTCACTAGTTCCTGCATTACACTGTTATTTGTGCTGTAGGCAGCAAGCATGGGCCAGATAATGCACAATATCCATCCATATGTAACATTGTTTCAGCTTATTTGTGCTGTTTAGACACTCCAAAAGATAGTTTGAGGCTTGGTCAAAAAAAAAAATTTTCAGGCCTCCTAGCAGACCCACCCTACCTACCCCCGGTATAGGATTCTCCACCCTGGAGGCCTTTGGCCTGGATGGTAAATGTTCAGTGCTGGCAGAAGCAAAGTCAGTCAAGAGCTTGGTCAGGATCCTGAGTCTAACAGAGAGTCTGAGTCCTACATGAAGTCCTATAATAGTTCCTAGTCCTAAAACCAAAAAAAAACCAGTGCTAGGGCCCTCCTGCCTTGGGCATCTGAGGTATCCTAGGCATCCTGTGTTGCACAGCATATAAGCTAGGAGGTGCAGTGACTAGCACTCACCAAGTGGTTAAGCTTGTAGAGCAGATAGAGAGAGGTAGAAGACTAGTAGAAGACATTATCATTAGCAGTACTACAGGAGTCCTTATATACTGTTGTACTGTATTTGTCACATATATGGTAGTATCCCTCTAGTATGTTCTATGTGCATAACCTATGATGTTGTCCATAAAGCTACTTACTAAGATACTACTGAGGCTGAGTAAGTCTACCTTGGCAATGGCTGATAGCATCATATGACTAAGATGATGACTGATATCATCATACAGTCAACACTCCCCCTTGCTGAGGTTGTGGAGGTAGATTTCCTCAAGTGCTAGAAGCACCAATGAAGTGTATGCCAAGTTGATCTTGGCAATGTTTGAATTTGACCCAAACAAGATTCTTTGTGAAAAGATCTGCAACATTTTGATCCACTGGTATATAATATGGGATCACAGGTCCTGACTGTAGGAATACACCTTATAACACCAGCAAGGTGACAAGGATATTGACAAATGAATAAAATGTTGACCTTGTATGATCTTGGACAAAGATCCTAAGGCAAACAGGTAAAGTACTTGTCTATCTACAACCTGTATTTATACTCCTAGAAAGCATATGTCATAGCTATCAAATATAGTAAGTGGATACTATGTGAAGTAATGATATCACTATGATGCAATAGTGATATAAGTGCAAATATAGCATAGATATGATGTAAATATGATGAAACCATGATATCATCATGACATAGCTGTATCCAGCTTGTACATCAAAATCTGATATTCCAACACTGACTTGGTAGTTTCTCTGATGTGGTGATATCAGACATCAATATGTTTGGTCTGATGTGATTATTAGACATAAAGATTGAACCATATTATCACCAAGAAGTGGGAATCCAGTCAGTGGAATCTGATTTTCCCAAGTAAATTGAGGATCCACATGATTTGTCTGCAACAGTCACTTAAAGCCATATACTTGGCTTTGGTGGAAGATAAAGCAACTGTTTTCTGGAGATACAAAGTCCAGAACACAATTGGGCCCTACCAAACTAACTTGGATTTTCAAACTCCGCTAACTTGTGAATTGAAAGTTAACTTAAAGTTGGCAAGTTAACTTGTTGACAAGTTAACTTGTCTAACTTGACTATTATAAAAGCATTTTTAAAGCTCTACAAAGCTAATATAAGTGTTTAAGTCTCACTAACATCACTACACAAGCATGAGAGTTGTGTTACAAGGTTCCTCACCACTGTTGTCATTGTATTGATAGACTATATGCATGTAATCAGTGCATACAGAGGTATTTACATGTTTTATCTAGTTCTGAATGAATGTGTAGGCATGCAGTAGGGAACAGGACACTCCACCAAGGAGATAGCCATGCACACTGTACTTCAATACTCATAAATATTGCACAATTATAATAGGCATTACTGTCAATACACATATGTATTGCTCATGGAAACAGTGAAGAACATCTATGGAAGACTTTATAAAGTCATTCTGGGGTGATCTACTGCATATATGCAGCGAAAATGATAAATTTATCATCGTTTGAAATGTATTTATAACAGCAAACTTCGGTCAAGTTAGCGCAAGTTAGCGGAGTTTGAAATTTTTGATGGCTCAAGTTAATAACAAGTTAGTTTATATCTCGCAAGTTTGAAGCAATGTAGCACATCTAATGTAGTGCATGACAGTGTGTGTTCATTCCAGGTCCTTACACAGCCTAAGCACAAGGAATTCAATGAAAATTCAACTTCAGCAGGTTGCAACCAGGTGATGAATGATGAGTTTGGAGAAACCCTTATTAAGTCTCAATAGGTATACCATCTGGGTAACCTGTTGCTGTACATTTATGTAGCTCCTGGCTTCATTGTATTGAGCTGTTCCAAATCGGATATATAAGTATTTTGGGAGGGGCTTATTGTTAGGAATCGGGCTTAAGAATCCCAAACAGCGTTGATTTGACGGCTTAAACTACAAGTAGTACAGTCTTATAAGTAAGGGGTCAATAAAGGGTAGTTAATCCAAAACAAGATCAAAACCTCCATGTATGCACGTAAAAAATAAATCCTTCAAGGTCCAAGAGTTGAATGCGGAGTGTTAGAATGCATCTATGCATATGGGAGTGAATGGGACGTCGGTGGAGCCGAGGGCAACGTTGAAATATTTAGATTTGGTTTAAGCATTACAAGTAGGACTCTGAATTGTCCATATACGGGTACGGAAACCTGAGGCAAATAACGTATATATGCTTTAAACTCAAAGACCAAGATGGTATGGCCACGGGTTGTATATCGTCCATATCAGGATGGAAATTTCGCATTATTCCACCCATATTATGACTGTGATGATCATGTCTGGGACAATAATATTGTGCAACATTTAATGATATTCTCGGATTTATCTGCGAAAAATTCTGCACAATAGTGTGCAGCATACAGTAGGTATATGTACCAAAGATATTGACAAGTAATCAAAGTCTAAAAACATGACTATTGGGCATGTATAAGCTTCAATATTATTCAGACACAAGTCGCAATTTGTGTGTAACAGGTTTGGAAAGGAAACCGTTAATCAGTGGTAAGCTATGTTAGGGGAGTGAGAGCAAAGTAACTTATTTCGCTAACTTATTTAACTTATTTCAATTCAATCAAGTTAACTTATTTTTTCCCACGCTTACGAACTTTACTTAGTGAACATCGATTTACTTGGCGGATCTATTACGGCATATTTAACGCTAACTTCACAAATCAAATGTTCTGTATGCTGTCCTGCTGCTTGCTATTGGTGTCAATGTCTGTAAGAATTACCAGATACACATGCTATGGCTATTTGCCGTAGCCGGACACTTCTTCGAAGCTCACACTCAGTATAATCAGCATAATCGCCAACTTGAATTACGGCATATTTATCTCGCCGTTGTTTTATCAAACTAATTCAAATGTTTTCAATGTTGCTTGCTCATCGTTGTTGCCTATACTTCTGCTGTACATTAAGCAACTGTCATTTTTTGCAGATGCAATGCTGTTGCGTTATCCATATGTATGGCACTGAACATAAGTATTTTGAATGTTGTACTGCAAATCAGGGTACATAATTTAGGAATGGGCACCGTACCGTTATGGGTACCGTCGTATCCGATGCGGTTGACCATGCCACGCAGACACACGTACCTGTACCGTATCTTAGTTTCCAAAATGATTGGCGGTACATACGGGTAATGATATGGTTGGTACAGCCATACTACAACTGTATCTTTAAAAAATCCATACATGTAGTATAATGACCACATATGAATAAGTACCAACTCAATTTCACCAGGAATCTCTTCTATTGTGCCTCGAGCAAGGTGGAGTCAATGTTTTACCATCATGAGAGCCCAAATGGTATCTGCATTCAGTTTAGCACACCGGAGGGACATAGTATCTTGCCAATCGGAAAGATGTACTCAACAGCAGACTGCAGAGACTAATCAGAGTAAACACTAGGTCAGTAAAAGTAATTGAAATCGGCAACTGGTTACATACCTGGAACGGACATAATGTCACAGGCCAGGCAGTAAAAATGAGCATGGGATCATTGATGTGCACACCATCAAGCAACAGGATCGCACTCTCAGCGCAGTGTTCAATATCCTCTTGAGGGCACACAAAATATCAAATTTTGAGACAAATTATGCACCTCAATAAGGAAGAGAAACCACATAGATGATTAATGTAATTGAGAGTGTTATTGAAGACAAAGGGAAACTGGGTCCCATATCATACCGTATGCAGCTGTAGCAGTCCTCTAAATACGGCAATTACGAATACCGAACTGGGCCGTATCCGTACTGTAGATGGGGCTCTCAAATCTTTGATGGTATGGGTGCCGTACCCATATTTACCATATGTATTCAATGTAATACGGGTATGGTGCCCATTCCCTAGGTACATTGTGTAACTTCATGAATGATTTTCAGCACTGTGTGATTCTATGATTATTGCTTATCTCTTACTGCTGTTCTCTGCCCATGTACATTTGAAAAGGTATTTTTGTCCTTGTAGAAAGTGAATCCTCGACCACTTAAGCTTGTATTGACTCACCATATCTTTAACCCTAGTTATGATTTTTTTTCCGGAGTTCTTGGTACATTTACCTCCCTCAATTCATATGTTTCTTCACTAACAAACACCCATTGCAGATTCCGGTCATCCCAAGCCCACTCTATCCACCACTCCTTCATATAGACCCTCCTTACAGCTCTACATCCTTACAGCTACCTTCCTTTCCATTTTCCATTTACACTTGAGCAACACCATACTAATATCCCTATATAATACACTGGCTGTGAATAATTTCTGTTGCACTCAGAATTGGGAAAGTAGACAATTTTGAACCCACTCAGTACCATGCTACCTATACCCATGTCTGTGAGAGAGGCTGCTGTTGAATGTATCTAGTATGCATATATGCTACTCCACTAGATTGCTGTGCATTATCCACTTTCTGCTAATGTTTGTGAAATGACATGGTTAATACCATGTTAATCCCATGTTAATCCCATAGATGGCTAGGACCCATCTTAATTTATGTTAATAATTTCTGTAGCTTGTAAGGCTCAGTATGGCACCTGTTTTAGTTCGTGTCACAATGTCTTAGAGATAAGGTGTCGGATTTTCAGTGAGTATCTGAGCTGATAATGTTGAGGGTTCTATGCTAACAAAGTCCGCTTGGCAGAAGATCCAATCAGACATGGCAACTTTCGGAAGGTTCAGATCGAGAGTAGATTAGGAGAGATGGTTCGTATTTAGTAGTAGTTTTTGAATATAGTTATATTCAAGTGTAGTGGGACTCGAGGGTTCAATACTAGAGCACCGAGACTGAGAGAAACAAGAGAATGAGAGAAAAGAGATAAGAATCCGAGTTTATTGGCAAAATAACTAGTCTGAGGTTACAAGAGATCGTAACTAGTTTATATAGAAGTGTCAGCCATGGATGCAAGGCTCGGCGTAGTTACAAATCCTCTGTGCGGATGCTGCATGACTGAGCCGGCGTTATTTGCAAAGCAAATGGATCATTGAGTATTGACGCGAGGGTCATACCATGGGACATAGGTATGACCCTTAAGGGTTGATAGGATAGGTAAACAAGTATACAATTAGCGGTCAGAGAAGAATACATGAATCAGAAGCGAGAGCTGGTAATCAAAATGAAGGGAATGAGGGTTTAGAATACCCAGTGTCGGAGCTCAGGATAGTTGCGAAGAGGATGTTGGTGAAACATCGTAGAAATACTCTGGAACATGCAGTCTCTGAGTTTGGAATAGTTCCAAAGAGGATGTTGGTGACACATTGTAGGAATACTCAGTGTTGACACTCGGGGCAAATGCTGGTGGCACATAGTAAAGTATGCACCATTGTGGTTACATGTTGATAGTGTTGAGAGATCTAATAGGCTGGAATGTTATGTTTTCAAGGATAAGTTAGTATAATGCCCTCAGACCCTGAGGCAGACCATACTCTGGTTCCTACGGCAAAAAGTAGACTCAATAGGTACGATTGAGGACACAAGGATATTAATAAAACCTATATTCTCACAGTTCCTACAATTAGACGGTCTCGAAGGAGTAAAATATCAATATTTAAGTGGATTGTCTGGCATGTCATAACATCTGAGACAGAGCATAGTGTCATCTATGGCACTATGAGGCTCAGAGATGCTCATTCGGTCTCAGTATGGTTTAAAAGACTAAATTATATTATCGTAAGTCGCAATAAGTTAGTAAAAGTTACGATAAGTTAGCTTGTCAAAATTTCAAACTCCGCTAACTTATTTACTTGTGCCGAGATTTGCCGTTAAATTTACATTTATAACAACATTAAAAATACCATTTGCACAACTTGTACGGTGTAAATATGGGCGCTATTAACCTTCCATGCATTCTACTACTCATCTGCATTGGTTCATATAGTATAACAAGCATATATGCACAATTTGTGAACAACACTTGAGTCGGACTAGGATGACAATGAGCAGCATACTGCCAGTACCAATTGCACAATCTTCCACAGATGACCCAATATAAACAACAGGAGCATGATTCATGTTAAATAGAAACTCCATAACCTCCAGGATGGCTGCAGAACTGTGAGAACAATGGGTAAACATATTTAATAAGGTAGCTACAGTGTCGGGCAGAGTGTACAGAGTCCCATGGACCTTCTAATACACTTAGGACACCAATCCCTAGCTCTTTATACACTATAAGTAAAATAAGTTAGGATAAGTTAGAATAAGTAAAATAAGTTAGATTGTCACGACAAGTTAACTTAAGTTAACTTAAGTAAATAAGTTGACTTAAGTTAACTTGTCAATTCATAAGTTAGCGATAAGTTAGCGGAGTTTGAAAACATAAGTTAGTTTGGTAGTCATCATGTTAGGGATGGTCGCTGTAACTGAATATGGTGATAGCTAGCTATATACCATACCATTGGATACATACCATCCCCCATAAATCAATGTCACCGTTGAAGGGTTAGCAGGCTGAGCTCGATGCGAATGGTGATGATGATGAGGACGACTATGACTGCCCAGTCAAATGCCGAAAAGTAGCGAAATGCTCTATGTGTTGTCAGCCTGGTCACTGAAGGGACAAATGTCCAATGATCTTGTGATTGTAATTGTTAGTACTAGTTAGAGGAATATTCTTATTAATAGGCTGGTGGCAAGTGGAATTAATATATCATTACTTGTGACACCACCGGGCTGCCCATTGGTGGTCCCATGGAGGTCCGTAAGGGTTGTGGGATAAGGTTCTCTGAGAATGGGGTTGCCAGTGGGTTGTCGACAATCAAAGGGGTTGTTGAGTAGAATTATCCCCATGTAAGTGGTATATATTTGATATAGTCACAGGCAGGTACCAAGTTGTACATAGCAGTTGGCACAATCAGCAACTAACATAAGTATTTACTCTTAGTAATGCTGACAATGAGTAGAATGCTTAAGGAACATTGAAAATTAAGTTGATTTAAGTTGCTAGTAAAACGCAAGTTAGTTACATTTTGCCGAGTCTCGGCAAGTTTGTTTCCCTCTCATATTCTCTCATCTTAACTGTTCTGGTCATTGTTTCAACTGCCTTTTCTTCTTGCCTCTAAGCATTGTCATCTATTGGAAGCTCCAGCATCAATTTGGAGTCAGACAGATATCCTGGCTCCATTCTCACATCCTGATCTTCATTTTTTACTCTCATCTCACATTTAGCTGCATCTAGCCCTTTCAGGGATACTACTCTCTCATTCACTGGAAATTCCAGCGTTTGTGGTACATTAGTCCATTTGTCTCTGGTTTCATCTCATCTCAGTTTCTATTCTCATGCAACAAATCTGCATTCAGACTAGCATTGTCCAGAGAGCTGAACTTCATCTTCAGTTTCATTTTCTCATTACATCTAACAATGATCCTTGGGCAGCATACATGCATTTTCCATCTGCCCAAAACACCCATTTGCATCTCTTCAACATGATACTGTAGTAACCTTGGCTGGGAATCCAATTCCAATAGCAATTCTCTATGTATCTCTTCTAATTTTGTATTTTGACAGGTCACAGCATCATGTCTCATCCACAGCGGACCCAGCATGCATTATTATTTCATCTGCTAGTTTCATTTTGCATCTTATGCATCTCATATTTAATGCATTTCTTCTCAGATGCATAGACTGGGAACACATTTTATGTTTGATTTTCCTAGCTTTTGCTTTTGTTCTCCCATGTTGTGTGTTAAATTGGAAAGCTCTGCTCATATCTACTTCCGATTGCATTCTTGCTCTAACTTGCCAATAAACATTCAACTTGCATTGCCAGTTTTTGCACCTTGCACTATGCATATGCATGTGCCTCAATGCATATCCTTCATGCTTCAATTTCACACTAATTCTGTTCATGCAATGCCATGCATTTCATATGATATATCTGCATAACGCAGTTTATTATTATTATTTTTATTGCTTCTAGCTGTAATCTTCAACATGCTTATTTTGCATTCTGCATTTTGGCTCATGCCTCAGGCACCCCATGCCATGAGCACAATCTGACTACTGTATTGACTCCTGTACATGTGTTTCCTCAAACAGAAGCTGAGTTTCTAGCCACTGTCTTCACTATTTCACTTTCAATGGGGGATCTTTTCTTGTTCAAACTTAGTTTGTTCTATTCTTTATACAGATTATCACAAATCCCTAACTCACCTGTTATGGATTTGAGGTTGGCAACAAAGGTTAAGCTGAGTGTGTAGAAAGAGAAGTGTTTGTATGAAGACAATGAAGATGTTATTGAGTCTAAGGTCTTTGAGCTCAGACCAGTCTACTTATATACAAAGGTGCTGGAACCCCAGTCACTATCTAAGACCTATGATACTGCAAGTATCCCTGAAAGGGTGGATCAACCCTGTTAGGATGGAGATAACATCTCTACAAGGGTTGAGTAACCCTGCAAGGGTTTGATGAAGTAGCTCAGAAGCATATGTACATCTATACTAGATGATAAAAAGTGTCAAGATATGTAATAAAATATGTCATAGATAAGATATAATGAAATAGGAAAATCTGTGACACAGATAATCTGACTTAATCCCAAATCCAGGCCCAAATGGCTCCAGCTCCTGATTTCTGGGTATCTGCACTTCACTCAATACATTGCTGGCTCCTGGATAAATGGGTATTGTCACTCATTATGGATACTTGTTTGGGAGTCCCATCAAGCTGTAGTATACACATTGACTTGACATGCAGTGTGACTTGCAGATAATACAATGACACTGCACATGGACATCATGAACTTAGAAGGCCATAGACTATGTATTTTATTGAAAAAGCAATATGGCAATGACTACAATATGAGTTATGCTTGGCTCAATCCTGAAACTGGCAATAAAGTGTTGGAATGGCAAGGCAGAGCTATCCAGAACTCATACTTGCCCAGTATTTTGGTATTATTTATTATTGGTTGAGAGTTATCTATACATGTAGGTAGTATTACTATAAATGTAGTGGTACAGCCACAGCCCAAAGCGCAGCATTGCACAGTAATGTGCAGTCCCTGCAGTACTGTGGACTGTGGAAATACAACTTGTACAGTATATAAAGAGCTCCTTCAAGCTCACTATTGAATAACAATAGTTTTTACCCCACAAATAATATTCAGCAAGACATAGCCTTCTAATATAAAGTTTCACTGTCTCCTCTTGCAATGGATGAATGGACAAGAGCTATTGTAAGTAGCTCTTATTGACTCTTTCCAGTTTAATTCAACTTTGCATACAGTACAGTGGTATGACTGACAAATTCCATCAGCAAAAATGCTCTGCACCTCAGATAGCCTAGGCAATCTAAGCTTCCTAGGCT
>ML769834.1:15217-38103 GCA_009733575.1 Gymnopus androsaceus JB14
AGGGTGGAAGCTCGGCTCTCTGACCCGCATTGCGTGAACCTATTTGCTTTTACTTACCGTCTCGGCCTACGTATCTTCGTCGTCATTTCTCGCTAAATTGCACGGTTCCACTGTATACGATGAGAGCTCGCTCAAACACTCCGTAACTAATGCTTGAGTCGATCCAATATAACTCAGTTGACATCCATTAAATCCGATCATTGAGTGGCGGCGGTCCGCGAAATCAATGGCAGTGACCTAATACTAATTTTCGTAAGCACCTAATCTTTAACCGTCGGGTTATACACCGTTTAGATTCTTGGGCGTCGTTTCAACCGCACTCCTTTGCTGTGTAAACATCTCGTGCGACGTTGCTACCAAGCAACCCATGACGGAAGCTCATTGCGTCCTCAACGACGACTAGTAGACGATACAATCTTTCTCGTCGTTAATGCTATGACAACACGGGTAGGATCAGTCGAATGTACGTCAATACGATAATTTAACAGCCATAACAAGGCCAACACGTAATCTAACCCGGTTGGTGGATACCTGTAGAATTTAGAGCTCGTGCTGTCAATGACTTTTCTGCTAACAGGGTGTGGGATGGGTTGTTGGAATCTTTTTGGATTACTGGTTTTGATTGGTGGATTTTTCCCTCAACGTGCCCGCTGAGCAACCTACAGACGATACCTCGTCCTCATGGTACCCATCAAACGCACGATCTAACTCGTCTCGTTGCGAATCCGGTTAACACTCACGAATTTACCGGCAACCGTTAAATTAAGCGTGCCTTACGAGAATTAGTCAATACTTAATCCTTCTCATTGGGGGCGGATGAAATCAAGGCCCATTAAAGACGGTTGTGGCCCAAGTGCCCTTTTGTCCGTAGCTGTACTTCTTTACGCCGTCGCTAACCCTCCCGATACGTCGTACTCGCAACCCATTTGGTCATTCCGAATACTTTCTTAACCACTGAATTACAGTTGGGTAACTCTTTAATTACTATCCAACGATGGTACCAACAACGTGTAAAGCCATTTCAACACAGTTGAACACCGTCGGCACGTGACCGGAAACTCGACGATACATTCCGTATAATGCCAATCATACCTTTTGCCAACCGCATAGGCTAGGCGCCATATATTCACTACTTATTGTACCCCCATTAAGACAATAATTCACTTATTCTTAAATCTTCTGAGCTGGCATATATAGCTCAACATAGGGACGGGGGGGTAGCGCAGTTTGAGGTCTGCCACACCGACGGTACACCCTCAGAACATTGTCTATTAACTGAATTAGACAATTGCAAATACATTAATTTTCAATCTACTATTCTAAGGTACTACTGTATAGTTATCTAGTGGGGTATACAAACCGTTAGCACAGGTTCATCAACAACCATTCACGGGTCTCGCGTCAGGCATCTGCATGGTGCTTTTCTTGTCAGGCGATCCTCGTGGGGTGGGTTGTGCCTCTCATTTCGTTAGGCGTGTCATCTGCATGGGTCTGGCGTTCGCAGGGCGACGTGGTGGTGGCCGGGGGGCGGGCGGGGGTGTGGCGGGGGGGTGAGTGGCGCAGCGAGGGGCGGCGGTGGGGGGGTCGGCGGGCGGTCGGGGCGGTATGGCGGGGCCTCGGAGGGGGGCCCGGGGGGACGGTGGGCCGGCGGGGGCCGGGGGGCGGGTGGGTCGGGGGGGGGGTCGTGGTTCTGCGTGTCGAGGGGGCGGGGGGGGGGGGGGGGGGGGCGGTCATCTGCAGAATGTGGTGGTGTTGGAGAAGTTAAGTCTCGTCAGCGGATGGCGGGGGGTCTCGCGCTGGCAGGCAGTGGGGGAGGCTTGGTTTCAGGGCGAGTTGGGGGGGGGGGGCGGGGGGGGGGGGGGCGGGGGCGGCTGCCGGGGGCGGGGGCGTGCGGGGCTGGGTGGGGGTGTGGGTGCGTCGTCAGGGGCGGGGGCGGTTATCGTCAGTGGTGTCGAGGCTATCCGGGCGTGGGGGTAGGTCTTCCGATTGGCATGGGGGCAGGTGGCTGTATTGGGTTGTGGGTTCTCGGCTCAGGCAGTCCGGGGCGGGTGGTCTCTCAGGTGGTGATCTGCCACGGTGGGTTGTTGCAGGCAGTGCGGGCGGGTGATCGTCATCAGGGGTAGTGCGTGCAAGTCTGGGGGGAGCGGGTCGCCTGGCAAGGCATGCCGGCGGGGTTGCTCTTCGAGCGATGCGGCAGCGGTCTCGCACAGGCATCCGCGGGTGCCTCTCAGGCATCTGCAGGTCTTTCTCAGGCATCCGCGGGTGTCTCTCAGGCATCTGCAGGTCTTTTTCAGGCATCCGCGGGTGCCTCTCAGGCATCTGCAGGTCTTTTTCAGGCATCCGCGGGTGTCTCTCAGGTGCCCCTCAAAATGGGTTGAGGGCAGCAATGTCACTCTCAGATTGTTTTTTTCCGTAACTTTAGTAAACTGAGAGCATGCAAGGGACTTGTGAAACTCTTTTATACAAACTGGGTCAGCTTAGGATTCGGGGGGTTTCTTTAGGCACTCTGGGAGAGCCTGTGGTACCCAGGCATCCTAGGTGTCCTAGTCACCCTGTGGGTACCTCAGTGCAACCTATATGTTCCTGGGCACTAGGGAATTTTTCCAGATGTTGTTGCTTTGAACAACAAGCACAAGCTAAGCACTGGCTTAGCACCTACGGATTGCATTTCTGGATATTGTCCAACATCCATTTCAATGACAACAAAGTATCTTAAATTAGTTTTCTTCATTGAGGAGACATACAGTGACGGCAAGTATTGATGCGCACCCCCAAATCGGGAAGGTGGGCGCTAAACCGCTCTAAACGCGTCGTCGTTGCGTTGACTAGCGAGCAGCGCTGCACAAAGTAGATTTTATGTATTCTAACATACATATTACAGTATAGAATGTTTTGAAGTACTCATATCCCAAAAAGAATGACTAGAAAGTTTGAGATTATACCAACAACAGCACTAACATTATCAGAACTTGTGGATGTTGTTGAGGGAAGAATTGAAGGAGTGATGTGCTTTAAAGTTATGCAGGCAGCAAGGAAGGTTGGGTAGTAGTCCTAGGGATAATGAGCAGTGAGATTGGACCACAGAAGCAGCAAGACTGAAGGCATACCTGACAAGGAGAGCTGTTCTTGCTTTTCAGCACAACATTCTACCCCAGATAGCTTCTCTCTGACATATCCTATCATTCTAAAGCTCATTTGCCTCTTTTCCTTGGTCTAAAAAGCCCTCGTTCCTGCCAGGCCCAATATCAAGCTCTAAGAGTTTTTCGGGGCGTTGTCGGCTAAAAATGTCATAAAATGGTCGGAATTTTTGCGCAAGCAGTGGTAAGAGGCGGTCTCAGTTACATGGTACATTTTTTTTGGAAATTTAGAGGGTAGGTTTGCGAGCTGCTTGCTACTCAACGCAACAACGATGATTTTTGAGCAGTTTAGCGCCCACCTTCCCAATTTGGGGGTGCGCATCAATACTTGCTGTCACTGTATATAGGGTATATTAACCCGTCTCCATGCATTATAATTGCATCAGTCCAAATTTATATTTTAAGTATAGCAATGCATTTCATGGCTTGTAGTCAGGCCATGTGGACTACTGATACACTCAATGGACATCATTACATATATATCCTTCAATGTATCTAATTTTTAGAAGCAAATAAAATGTATATAAGGTAGTCATAATGGCGGGAGGCGGGGAGAGTGGGCAGGGACTCGGTGGGATCAATGTGCACACATTGTTCCATTGGTGACAAGGTGCCAAGTACTTACTACCTGTACTTAATATACTGTAGTACCGCCAGAGGTGTTGGAATTTATAGAAAATCTATTTTAACCACATTACAACATACTTACAATTTTCTGATATCACAGAAATATCTGCGCATATATTTACATAGTATCCACTTACTATATGTGATACTTATGACATATGCATTTTGTAGGTATAAATACTACTTGTAGATACACATGTATGGTACTCGTTTGCCTCCGGGCCCAAGAGAGGTCAAACTTTCAATAAATCTGTTGCAGCTCTTTTTATTTCCAATAAGAGGTGTGTGATCTTGGTAGTAACAAGAAACTACCCCAAGAGTTCCTATCAAACCAAAGTCCAAGAATATTTATTCAGCTTTTATTGCACTACTGTGATGTAGCAAAACTGCATTACACCACCAATAACTAATACCCCCACATTTGGTTTATACTATTATCTGCGTTCACTGGGATTATGAGGTGACTAAATGTATCATCATCCTTGCCCTTTCTTGATGGGATTGCAATTTTAAATCACCTCATATGGCCAGTAAGCCAATGTAGTAGCCTAAGTAATGGGGGGGGGGGTATTGGCATAAGAGATTGCTATGAAGATCTGCTATCTCACAGTAGCATAATAAAAGCTGGATAATTCCAGCAGACTTTATGATGCAAGATACTTTGGACCTACGGAAATTACTTACTGAGATTACACGTGCTGGCACTCCCCACCTATACGTCATCACTCCTGCCTCCTGTCCGCTGCTCCCAGACTGTATTCCTATGCAATACAGATGCAAACCCAGGAGAGAAAGATGCCCAGAAGTGAAATTTTTTATATTTAAGCCATGTAGAATACATTTTAGGATGCAGTTCTTTTTATACAACATCTATGGCAGTTCATGAATGTTATTGTAATAGCTTGGATGTATAAAATCCTTCATAATATGATCATAGATGAACACTACTATTGGGTGCCCAGTAGTGGGCCACCTAAGTATGTTTTGAGTTATTCCATGACACAGTTTGGCTGCCTTCATGCATTATGGTGTCAAGATTGTGTGCACACATTCTATGAAGAAACTGAGCATAATTTTGAAGGGATTGGAGGTGAACTTGATCCGATATAAATATTTTATGGCAGTGGGTCCAAAACAGGGTAATAACCGGGAACTGGGCCATTTGTCCAAAACATGCCTGCAATGCATCGTCTCAATGTTGGCATCAACTATGAGGCTCAGAAAGGCTTGTTACATGCTCAATCAACCTTAAATATAAGTTTATTGCTATAGTAAGTCTATCTGAGACCAAATTACATTAAAAATACCCCAAAAGTTGACAATGAGCTTGGATGACTGGGAATGGCAAGCGATGATGATATTCAAGGTAGATGTTGGCAAGGAGGTATTATTAAATGTCAGGGAGTCATCTAGAGCCTTGAAAGACTGCCCAGAGTATGTAAATGCACAACAGTTAGGATGTAGTAGGGGGCGAGAATACGAGAAGGTCATGATGTACTGTCCATGTGTGGTTGGGCAATGAAGCAGAAGCCTAGAATCAGTGCTAAATAGTAAGGGCAGCACAGTGGCAACACACCAGTATCCCAGACTCAAACTGTGACTGCTACAGCTTTGGATATTTGATGTTACGCAAGAGTGGAAAATTTCAGTTGAGATCAACAACAAACACGATCCTGAAGAGACAAAAAAAATTAGAAAGATTATTCCATCCACCAGAAGCCTTAAGGGACATACTGTATTGTCTAGCCCAAGTTTGGTGGGATCCATGTGTGCCATTGAGGAGATATGGGGAGCAGCCTTGGGCACAGATCACAATTTGCAACCCAAAAGTTAGGGCATACATTTTGATGAAATTTCACATTAAGCTTGACAGGAATGATTCATTTTGTCCTAAATGGCCTAAGGAAGCATTATAAATGCAAGAGAATGAACAATGTTTGATACAACTTGAATTATTTGAAAGGATCACTTGAGAAATTAAGAAAATCCCACGATTACACCAGGTCCTGCCAGCAATTGATCTGTTGCTCCGCTTCTGGCTGTCCTCTCGCTGCCAACTGATGTTCAGAGGATGGTCTGAGGCTGCTCTACATGATGTATACCACAACTTTTATGTTCAATGTGTTTTGCAGTCTGTAGCTGCATGATGGCCCACTACCCAGTCTGGCCCGCTACTAGGCAGGCAATAGTATGCCAAAAATGCAATTTTCTCAGTTTTTTAAATGTTGTGAATTGTACCATGAAATATGTAGTATTTTTTGACATACAATACATTCAAATTACTCTATGAGCATGCTTAGCCATGATGCAAACAATCCCAAAGGGATGCACTTTTGTAGTGGCCCAATTAACCTAAACTTTTGCTTCTGGGTTTTTAGCAGTTTTTGACAGCAAAAGGAAAATCAATTTATGATGCTTTTGGATGGCCATCAAAAAATCTGATAAAATCAGATCATATTCCGTGCATATTATACAACCCATATAAAAAAAAGAATGAAGAGAAACCATACAGAACTGCTCTGAATATATTATTTTCTGAGAATTTTTTGCTTCTGGGTTTGCTTCTGTATCTCACATTATTTATCAAGAATTTCATAATAGATAAAAATCTCATTCTTACAGCACTTTTCATCGGTCTGCGGAATACAAAAATAAATAAAAATTGAGCACCTACCTCGGCATCAGCAGCCAGGAGGCTTGTGGCCAAAACTGATGGGCCTCCTAATTGGGAAGGTGGGCGCTAAAATATTGAAAAATCGTTGTCGCTGAGAGAAATTGCAAGCAGCAATGCATGAAGTAGATTCTATATATTCTAAAGTACATGGTCTGGTTTAGAATGGTCCAGAGTGCCTGTATCCCAGAAAGACCAACCAGAAAGCTCAAAAATAGAGTAACAACAACAATTACATTTCCAAAACTTGTGGATGCTTGCTGAAGGAAGATTTGAGTGGGTTATGTCCTTTGAAGGCATGTAGACAGCATAGAAGATCATACAGTAATCCTAGTGATAATGGAAAGTGAGATTGGACCACTAGAACATCAAGACTGCATGCATACCTGACACCCTGAGCTTTTCTTGCTCTTCAGCACAATATCACGCTGCAAATAGCTTCTCCCTGGTATATCCTATCATTCTAAAGGTCACCCGGCTCTTTCCCTTGGTCCAAAAAGTCCTTATTTTTGCCAGTTGCAATGTCAAGCTCTCAGAGTTTTTTGGGGGCGTTGTCATTGAAAAATGCGATAAAATGGTTGGAATTTCAGTGATACCAGTATTAAGGGGTGGTCCAAGTCACATAATGTAGTTTCTATGCTTTTGAGGTTAGTTGTTGAGCTGCTCGCTATCCAACGCAATGACAACAATTTTTCAGTGTTTTAGCGCCCACCTTCCCGATTTGGGGCTACATCAGTTTTGTACTATGAGCTGCCTGGCCGCTGATGCCGAGGTAGGCACTCAATTTATTTTTATTTTTGTATTCCGCAGACTGATGAAAAGCGCTGTAAGGTAACAATATTGTTAAATAAAATGTTATAAAGCTATAAACAAAAGCACAAGTTCAAGCCATACTTTGGGCAGACTTGAAAATCAAGGTTGGAACCAGCAAGCGGTCCCGGTGAACCTCTAGCTTTGTCTCCTTCAGTTGCGCAGGTGCCAGGTACTTGGTTTATAAGATTCAGGGCACTTGACCAGCGAGTTGTTGAGGGTGAATGAGAAGGAACCCGAGTCGGGCAGAAAAGTACGTTTTGCTGCAAGCTGTATTAGATTTGTAATGGATATTCAGAATTTTAAGGACAAGTTGGATAATTTGGCGTTTTACCACGAATTGTAACAGATTCCGACGCTCTGCCCTTGACATCAACATCTGCACCACAAATCTTTGAAACAACTCGACTGATATCACTGATCAGGCGGATTACACCAGTATCAACAGGGTTTGTGTGCATCTGTGTTCATTTTGTCCCTCCCCTCCTCCCTGGTCGGTCAATGTCCTTGCTCTTTTCCCTCTTGTCCTGTTTCCATCTCTCTCCCCCCTAGTCCTCCCTCCCGTACTCCCTCTGCCTACGTCTGTTCATATGGAAACCTCCAACTCAGTGGCTCCAAGATTAGAACAAATGCAGACACATGATTCGAATTTGGATACCCCGTCAAAAGCTTTCACCATAGTAACTCTGGTCTCTCTGCTCTCTGCTCTATTGTCAAGCTGAGCTTCACGCGGAAGATTTTTCATTGACGTCGGGTTAAAACTGTCTCCGGTGGCCTAGAAATAATATAATATTGTGAGTTTATTGACTCTTGAGTCTCTTGTCCGCAAAAAGTCTCACCTAGACGCCCACAATGTGGGAGGCTTTTCATGGACGTTGGGTTAAGTGTATGCCCAGTGGTGGACACTGAAGATAGACAGAATGTTTCCAAGAGTGAGTGTAGAGCAGCCTACTAGCCTTGTGGATGATTTCATCAATCCAGTTACTTTGAGTCTGTACCAGAGAGGTTTTGCCAAGAGAAAACCAGAGACACCTGTCAATAAATTCAATGCATACTACTAGAACATCTTGGAGCAACCTCCGAAGTCATCGAGGAGAATAGGTATGGGAGATATTCAATATTGAACTGCAGAGAACAAAAGTCTCTACTCTAGACTCTCTCGGAGGCTGCACTCTTCAAAGTGAAATGTCACCAGTCTATCAAGTGCCACTGAAATGGCATACGTAGTACTGGGAATGTCAGTCCAAGACACTACCGACTTGCATTGTCCAAACGGGGACCCAGCAGTACCAGAGGTGTGTTGCAGTGCTTTGCAATTACACAGGGCAATCATGAACTACCAATGCAGGCCTTTGAAACATAGCATGCAATTTCTTCCCATTTTGGATATTCATTTGTTTTGCTTTTCTGGTTTCACCTGCAGTAATGGGTGCTTCAACTTCGAGCTTCTTCGCCATGTAATCAGTATTAAAACTTTTCTTATCAGTATCAAGTGCTTGCTACTATGATAGGAGCACTTCAAGATTTTTCAATGTTCAAAGGCTGCTACCAGATTTCTCTGTTGTTCTCCATGTCAGAATTAATTAATTAACAAAGTTCAGATACAGTCCTTTGACTTCAATCCCTGCACCGCTTCAACATCTGAAAGTTCCTGGCTTACTGATTAGACTTCCCATACATGTTAAGCAAACAGATGCTTAGCGTTCAAAGATCCGTGCAGACAGTGGGCACTACAGCGTCTTGCAATAATTGAACAACTCAGAGAGCTATAAAAGCAGCCCCGAGAGAAAGCAGCAAGAACATCCACAGGATAATATCCCACTCACAATGTTCTCATTATCACATCTTTTATCTTTTGCTTGCCTTTTGATCTCTCTTGCAGGTAAGCTCTCTCCGCAGAGTTGCTTCATCACCGTTGTCTCATTCACGTTGCATTTACAGAATCTGCCTTCATTCCTGCATTTCAGGGCACTCCCGCCACCTCCAGTAACCCGCCTGACCTCAACAGGACCACCACGGACACCTCTAATATCGTTTCAACTGCTCAGCAAGTCGACCGGAAGTCTGGAGCAAGTTCAGATGCTCCGCCAGACCAACCAGCCACCAACACCACTATTACTGCTATCAATGGGGATCTAGTCAACCAGACAATTCTGACCACTACGTCCTCTCGCCATGGTCTGTACGAGATTTCCCGCCAGAACAATAACTATGAACAGTTCTTTGGGGGAACAGGAACAGGACCCAATGACCGCGATGCATCAATTGAAGGCACTGTGTACTTGACTTACACCGTTTTCAGCAATGCCACATATGATGTCGATGACTGTCTTGATTACTGTGACAGTGTAGCAGGTTGTGGTCAGTAGTTCAACATCCTAATTCTCAGTATGAAACTGAAATGGTTTCACAGTTTTCGCCAACTTGTACTACAAATTTGAGAATCTTTTATTGGATTTGGTCTTCTCTCAAGGATCCAACTTGAAATGTGCTGTTTACGCCGACGTTCATAGTGCCGTTGAGAAAACCAACTTTGGAGGTCAACAGCTCTATCCAGCTCCCGCTCCCCTCAACTATATCCAACAGAGCAGTGCATCAGGAAAAATGGTCTGGGCCCAGGATGACCCCAGGTCACTTAGGCAGCCTAGGCCACCTAGGAATAATGCAAAAACTTTGGACACCTCAGGTATCTTAGGCCTCCTAGGCCTCCTAGGCCTCCTAAGCCTCCTAAGCCTCCTAGGCATTTTGGGGGCCATCCTGGGCTATCCTGAGGTGTCCTGAGGTGTTCTGGGGGAACCTGAGGCAACCTAAGGATACCCTCAGAATTCTTAGGAGGCTTAGGAGGCTTAGGAGGCCTAGGAGGCCTAGGATACCTGAGGTGTCCAAAGTTTTTGCATTATTCCTACTGTGGTGGCGAAAATTAACCGAACACGCAAAATGTCACCTTGTAACGGCCATAGCGGGGCGAATAGCACATATTAGAATTTGTGTTTGGGGGCAATATTGTAGCCCTTTCGAATCCGCAGATGGTCCACTTTTCATGTTTGAGAAATATTTACAAATGGTAGAGTTATAGGTCAATATGTACAAAGCATCAAATTTTATGATGTAATTTTTGTGAATTTTGACTCTAATGAGCTTTTTTCAATGTGTTCCTAAGCTTTTCTTGTGATTATTTTTGTACAGGACTACTATTGGGACCATAACGCTTTTATATCATGGCTTAAACCCAGAAGGAACATGCCATATTAATGCATCAATTGAGGATGTTTATTTTTACCTGAAATTACAATAGCAGATGGATGAGGGCAAATCATGGGAAGGTTTAGTGGGTGATTCTATAGTATTTTGAGTCCTAAAGTGATCCCAATTCACAGAATTAAATAATATAGGAAATTCATTGACTTATAGCTTAAGAAACTTCAAGTAGCAATTTTTCTGGGGTAATTTCAAATTTAATGGCCTTAATTTGAATGTTTTTGAACCTTTTCTGCTGATGTTTTTTTCTGGTCACACTCTAGGGATGCATATACCTTCATAACACAAGTTGGGTCCATGAATGAGGCCATTTTCCATGTCCAGAAACACAAATCTTCCACAATTATTTTCGAAAATCTGCCCTAAATAAAAATGTGAGCTTGTATTTAGCCTGTGGTGTCTGAATTCAAGCATTGAGGCTGTGATGGGGTTCTTTGATGCTGGAGGATATCTATGAATCATTTGGGATGGTACAGTCACTCTATGTACTGAAGACAAGAGGCAAGAAATTCTTAGTCCTTAGTTGGGCCATATTTCTGGGATAGTGGAGGCTTTTTGATCAGAACCAAGAATAGTATGATGAGGCCAATATGTATTATGGAACTATATGCATCCCTAGAGTCTGGTCAGAAAAAAACATCAGCAGAAAAGGTTCAAAAACATTCAAATTAAGGCCATTAAATTTGAAATTACCCCAGAAAAATTGCTACTTGAAGTTTCATAAGCTATAATTCAATGAATTTCCTATATTATTTAATTCTGCGAATTGGGATCACTTTAGGACTCAAAATGCTATAGAATCACCCACTAAACCTTCCCATGATTTGCCCTCATCCATCTGCTATTGTAATTTCAGGTAAAAATAAACATCCTCAATTGATGCATCAATATGGCATGTTCCTTCTGGGTTTAAGCAATGATATAAAAGTGTTATGGTCCCAATAGTAGTCCTGTACAAAAATAATCGCAAGAAAAGCTTAGGAACACATTGAAAAAAGCTCATTAGAGTCAAAATTCACAAAAATTACATCATAAAATGTGATGCTTTGTACATATTGACCTATAACTCTACCATTTGTAAGTATTTCTCAAACGTGAAAAGTGGACCATCTGCGGATTCAAAAGGGCTACAATATTGCTCCCAAACACAAATTCTAATATGTGCTATTCACCCCGCTATGGCCGTTACAAGGTGAGATTTTGCGTGTTCGTGTCAGCGACTAGTTCCCCACAACACGAGGTACCAGGCGTCACGACTTCCGACTTAGGTAAAGACAAGAACGATGAGGAAAAGAGAAGATGATATTGAGAACTAGGAGGTATTGACGAGATTGAAGCTAAGGACTATGCTACAGCTACAACTACTATATATACTAGTGTACAAGCCCTAGACCCAGAACCCTATGCCCTGTACATACTGTAACAGTGCATGAAACTATGAAGTACAACCGTATCGACGTCTGTAAGTAATAAATGATCGTACATGTGTATCTAGTACCGAATGCAGCATCCTAGCATGAGGTGTGATCGAAGTGATCAAAGGATGATCGAATGATCAAGGCCTATGATCAAGGATCAAACGATCATACAAGATCGTACATGTGTCCGATGAACTATAAAGAAATGAAACAACACAGCCACGCGCTTAAACGAGCGCGCGCTTAAGTAAGCGCCGAGATATACGAAGACAAATAGAGGAAACAGATAAGTAATAGTCCATGTGGCATGAGATAAGATAAAGTGTTTGTAACAGTTCGGTTAATTTTCACCGCCACAGTAGGTGGCCTAGGCTGCCTAAGTGACCTGGGGTCATCCTAGGCCCAGACCATTTTTCCTGATGTGGATGGGCCCTGAAATCCCTCCCAGAACCTGCAGCATCTCAAGGCTATGATAAAGTATTTGGTCCCACCGGCGGAGCCAACAATGCTCCAGGCTACATGGTAAATCTTGCTCACTTTCAGCAGTTGGATTTCCCATTCTAATCCTTGTGCTCCCTCCCAGGGTTTCGCTTTCCTTAACCAGTACGATGTTGCTGCGTGTGCCACTCTTTGTGATACTCGTGGTGCCGACCCCGTAGGCGGAGCATGCCAATATTTCAACATCTAGAGGGCTCTTGTTGATGGAATCCCTACTAAGGGGGATAGGCTACTCGGCCACCTAAGGGTTGTCCGCCTGGCGCATGAGCTATATACTTATATACAGTAAAATAGGACATCCTCAATGTAGAAAAGGGTCTTGCACACATTTTGAGCACAGTCCCAGGATTTTCCGACGTAAATTGAATTCACACTGAATATTTTTCGGAGGCGGGTCCAAATCCGGCAAAGATAGGGATCCCGGCCATGCGTGAGAATTCGCGTTCAAGCTCATCGCTGTGCAAGATGTCAAGCTTGAAGATGCAAGGTACATTGAATGTTATATATTCAGCTCATATCTACCCTTTGGAATACCAAAGTCTTTTAGAAACCATGAAATTTGGATCATTACTACATTTATCAGGAAAATTTCAACAACATCAAGCATCGAGGAATTTGTCATGCTCATGCACCCAAGACAGCAGTTTCAGATGCCTGCCCATACGAGTGATCAGTTCAAAGCTCCATATACTCCAGGTACACCAGAAAACGTACAGGAAATGGGATAGATATTGGTGAGAACATTTTTACCAGGTTCATTCTTGCGACTGAATCATGGAGAGACTCGTATCTCGAGCTCTACAAGCCAATGGAAGTAGGGTAGTCAATTTGGCAAGGCTTTGGAGAAAAATACATTGAAAACAAGGCAAAATGAGGGTTTTTATTGTTTTTGGCAGGAATCTTGTTGCGTTAGCACCAGCGATGACACAAAGTACAGCCAAAACCACTATGAAAGGATTAAATGAGATTTAGTCCTAATATGAAGAGTGTTGAAAGCGCACCGTAACCGTTCCTTCGCTTCAAATGTTGGACATGACCCTAACTGCCATCATACCAACCAATTTCACGATCAACACTGAGTACGGAAAAAAAATAGATAAAAGTGCAGCAATAGCGGCGAGCATATGAGTCTACCTTTCCAAAGGACCTCCCAAATTTTTATGGCGTTTGAGCGTTTCTTCATTGAACGGCGAACCGAAACTTCCAGGACTGAGGAACTTGATTTTTGAGAAATCCTGTCAAAAGATCGCGGGGTGGAGTGCCTTAATTGAAGGGAGTGTGTTGCATAGAGGCTTTCATACATTGCTGAGAGTTATAGGACGAAGTGTACAGCTCCTTGGGCCAGAGAAATTCGGAATCATTGTGCTACAAGCTCATTACTCGAAAAAGTGCCTTAGAAAATCATGTTTTTCGGGTACATCCCGCCGGTATCCGACCGCCAGATTCTCACCGGAGCACCCGTTCGGCGCTATGACTTGTTTACACGGCTGCACCGAAATTTGGTGATTTTGTAAGAATGTGAAACGTAGATTCTGTAAGATCGCAAATCCTAAGAATCTAGGATAATTTACTTAAAATTTTCAAGAATCACAAAGTTTTGCATTTTTTCAAGAGCCATCATGACTAAGCTCTCCAACTTTCAAGAATCTCGTCGATGCACTCTTCAGAAATTATCAAATTCGCATTCTTCAAGATCTTTACCTTCGTAAACCGCAGTATTTCGCGTGCAAGGCTGAGCAAGCCACTGAGAGTCACATGAAACTGCCCAGCTGATTATAAAAGGTTCAAAAGGAAAGAAAAATTTTTTGCTTCTTCGTTCCTCTCCACCATCAAACCCAACTTCAGTCTTCAGATTCAAGTCTCAAAGTCCATTTCCGCTCAATGCTTCAAGGTTTGACAAGACAACGTTCACTATACAATGCAACATCGTTAGTTCAAGCAGTCAAAGTACCCAATGTACTCAACATTCATTGCCATCGCTGTTGCCGTTGTCGCCGTCAAAATTTTCCTCAAATTCGTTGCTGCTCTGTTATGCCCTTGATAGTCATAATTTTTTGTATTGTACAGTTTGTATGTATGTATGTATGTAGTTTGCGAGCAAATAAAAAATTCTTTTCCTTTCAAATTTTTTTTTTCCCAATGGTCTGAAATGAGGAGGAACGGGAGCGGAATACAAGCAAAACGGAAGCGTGCTGGGCTTTTGCTGCGGGCAATGCGTGATGAGATATTTACAAGAGGATATAATAAATTCTTAAGATTTGTGGAAAAACTACTTCGGATTGATGACTTTTGTGAAATCTTGAGAGCACGGGCGCTCCTCTATCTTCGGAATCTCTTATTGAATGTCACTCGATTCTTAAGATCCAAAATCCCCAAGAATATCTTGGGTTTCCGTGCAGCCGTGTAGTCCTTCATCAGACACTACTTTACAATATAGCAGCACCCTCAAGCTCATTGGAATACTATAGAAGACTGCAGGTATTGAATGGCCGAGTACCAGGGGGTGGCCGAGTACCCCATCATCCACTTATTTACAGTACTATCTCGTCGCCGACGAATCCACTGCCGTCAACTATGGTCAAGGCGACTTTGTCGTTACCCAATCCCGAGGTTACGCCCGCCAGAATGCTATTTGACGGCAGCTTTGAGGGATACACATGTGACTCGGGTGCGGATGCCTGCTCCACTTACAGCTACGCCAACTGGGTGGGTACTTCTCCCTCCGGCGGAAACTTCGATGCATCGATCTTCGACGACGCAAAGTTCGCACACAGCGGGCGTTCCGTCGCGCTCCTGGGCTCGGCCACGAACGCTGACACTCTTTCGGGAACCCTCGCTCCAGCTTCCCCTATAACGACGGAGGCTGGTTTCAGCTACACCCTTCAATTTTTCTACTCCACCTCCTTCACTGATGAGGAAGCAGACGAAGCCGGTGCTAGTTTGGAGATTATCTGGAACGGAACCCCTGTGGACACCATTACCCCGGGGTACCAATCCCAGTGGGTCGGATATCAGACGACTGTTGTTGCACAAGGAAACGATATCCTTCAGTTCGTTGGTAGTCCTGCTCCGGCGTTCGTGTGGATTGACGATGTATCACTGCTTCCACTTTCAATCTAATCACTTCCACAACTTCATTATCCTTTGTATGTAAATTTGTAACACTGGCACTCGTTATTTATCCGGGCTTAGTTTAGTAATAGTATTGGGTAATGGATAACTTATACTAAACCTCAACTAAACCTAAACTTGCAAGAACTGGTTGAACTGCGTCGAACCGATGTATATGTACAATGAGTTTCAAACCAGATTCCGTCCAACCAAGTTGAGTCATTTCCAGTTGGAGTCGAGTCTGAGATTTGTGGGTGATGTCCTTACTACTATAGCATATAGACAGATTCCCGGACGAGGGCAGGGATTTCTGCGAAATCAGAGCTGGCATTGACATCCGGAAGCCAACCGAACTCACAGGCTGAGTTGGATGTAAAAAATTTGCCCACGACTGCTGCTTCAAAGAACCATGATGGAGGGGATTTAAAGGAGAAATAGAGAATGGACTGCATACGGGAGTATGTCATACGGCTTCGGAATCGGGAGGAGCCTGAGGTGAAGGGCAATATCAACCCTTGGAGCAGATTGAAAGAATGAGATGAGGATTTTGATTTTATGGAAGATCTACTGAAGATCTAATTGTTCTGGTGGTTGAACACGGAAATGTACAGAGGATTTTTTTTCTTTGAAGTATGTTATTTGTTTGTGTTAAGTGCTGATCTACTGAAAACCAACTCAGGGATAGGTTGGACCACGAAACATCCGAGTCGGGAAGGGATGACCGCGACCGCGTCTTCCACTGACCCTCTTGTTTCAATTTTTACTTAGTAGGCGCCAACTTTTAGTCACTCCAAAAAGCACTGACCCTCTCGTTTCAAAGTTATCAATTCAAAACATGCTCCTGCCAGTGGCGATCCCGACCGGAGACTTCGAAAGTCCTATCGAAAGTCTTATACTAAAAGCAAACTGACTGGAGCGGCGGAGCTTCGTTGTTAGGATTCCGGGATTTAGCAACTTGGCGCTCTTCGATACTTAGATGCGACCAGGTTCTAGAAGATTGTACCGTGGCTCAGATAAACTTGTACTTGATTCACAAATCAGTCTGGATGGTTTCCTTGCCCGACGAGTATATATAAAACGCTTAGATAAAGCGTCGCCTCGTACTTAGTTACTTGCCTTTACTTGCTATTTTCGTTCCCTCTTCCGTGTATGAAACGTAATGAATTCGAGTGCAATGTCCTTTAGTTTCAAGTTTTAGTCATGAATAATGTCCGTTATGTGGTTATGAAAATCCCCTCCAACTTCTCCAACGATTCCAACATCGAGCAGTCCACCAAATTTAAACTATCGGTAAAGGCTCGGCTTCACCGCGTTCACGCCTATCCACAAGTAGATCCTTTAGGTAGCAACGATGGTGAACGAAGGGCTAATGTTTCCAGAGTCGCCGAAAACTATGTGCATCACATATCATTTAGTGACTGTATTTCGGATGGTTCAGAAGGAGAGTACACTCACGAACGACCTGGTAATCATTGCCAGGGGCGATATCGTCGGGGACAGTGACCGTGTAAAACCCATCGGCGGCAGCCAAGTTAAAAATGGGGCTCAAATCCTGGGCTGTAAACCCTCAGGCGATGAGCATCAGTACAAAGGAGGGAAGGAAACGGGATACGGACTCAAAAGTCCATCCACTGCGAGAACAACTTGTCCACCGTTTGATACGTCGGCGGGTTCGTTAGCGGTGCTCCTGCACAGAAGTATTATTAGTCCAACAATCCCTTCTCCGACCAGAAGTGTTCGTACCAAGTGACGTTGACAGTGGAGCCAACGATCCATACGGTCTCCGCAGTAGGAGAAGTGATGGTCGGGTTCCAGACATCGAGAGCACTGCGACCCGCCGGTGCAGCGATGACGGAGACAGCAAAGTAGGCCAAAGCGCTAGCGAGGAGGGAAGTCGTGAATTTCATATCGTAGAGGTGTAAAGAGTATAGAAGAGAAGAAACGAAGAGATATCCAACGAGATGAACCTGTTGAATGGGGCATCATGGTCAAACATCTAGTCTTTTATAGTGTTTGAAGACGGGGAGCAATTGACCGTCGTGTGTACTAAAATCATGGCGTGACCTGGCGCTGCGGCCAAGTCTGAAGGGACATCATGGATATTAACTGGATATTTTTAATTGATTTTTTGCAAGTGTGATTCTGTGTAGGACACGGTATACGACGGTGGCCGAAGCTCGGATTTCGGTAGAATTGCGAACGGAGAAGATTGTACCATGACGTCTCCGATATTCTCATGTCCAACTGCAAACCATTGTCGGGGTCCGATGCAGAGGGATAAGGAAAAAAATGCCGACAAGAGAAACGATTTCAAGTCTTCAAGGTTGGCCGATTTGAGGCCTGTGTCATTTTCCTTCCAACTTCCGTCCTCCCTTGCTTCCATCAGCTTTCAGCTCCAAAGGTGTAATTGGCAGTGAAACGCCGATACTGCACGTTCATACGTCTATAGAGGATAACAAGGATCTAGAGGCCTAAATTCGTCAGCCTCCTAGCAGCTGTTTCAACTATCGGAGGCGCAGGCCGACTTGCCATCGAAAAATGTAATCTTATACGGTATATTTACCCCGCATTAAACCTGCTCCCCACTTTGGATTTTTTCCTGAATCCATGCTCTCGAGTACGGCAGTACTGTAGATTTATGAATATGTAGTACTAGAAGAGTAAGTCCGAATGTGACCGTCAAGCATGTTCCCTCGACTTTTTCAATTCGCACAATGTCTTCCAGGTGATCTGCAGCTATAAATTCAAGGATCATACTACTGTGGCAGTTAGCAGTTGCGGACATCGGACGACCCTTGTACCGAAGGAGAGGTTGCATCCTACCCAAGAAATTGTACAGCATACTTACTTTGCCTCCACGGCACCCTTCAAACAGGCTTATGCGCAGATGGATTGGTTTTTATTTAATCGTCTTGTACGTGACCACAGAGCACCTTTAATGCAATCATTACCCATTACCTGCTTTCCAGACAGACGATTGCAACTTCCCTGTTGGACATGCGCCGTGGTTACTGAGCCATGTCGTATAAAAGTCTTCCGCTTACTTTCCAGTGGTTTTATGTGGTCTCGCGGCGTCCAAGAGTCGTTTACACGAGTTGGATATACCAAAATGCGGAGGGAATAGTGAAAAGGTGTTTATGGGCGGAGCGAAGGAGGAGGAGGGGAGGGGAGGTGCGGGAGCAAAGGAGGGGAATTACCGCCGCAATATGGAGGTGCGGAAGGGTAGTATATAGAGGAGGGAGGGGAATGGAAGGGAAGAATTCAAGAAACGGACGGTTAGAACAAGAGATAAGAGGTGAAAAGACAGAACATCCATGTGCCCCAAAATGAACGACGGCATGACAGCGTTCCGATCTAGAGGAGTTGAGTCTGATTACAGAGGTTTCGAAGAGGCATTCATCAGAGGTAGGTCGGTTATCCAAGTTGCTCCTCCAGCTAAAAGCCAAGAATCGAGTTGATTTTAGCAACCCAAAGTCGTAACATCGGAAGGTTTGAAGGTAATTAGCGGCGAGAAAAATAGTTCTGCGTAAGTGCTGGTGCCTGAGCCTCTGTTGACTGAGATTTAGTTGACGTTGTCGAAGAAGGCGTCGTATCGAAAAAAACTTGGCGCATTCGCTGCTTTTTCGACTTGAATGCGGTGCTTTATGGCTAGCGCCTTGCCTCGGCAGCCAACGCAAACACTGAGTACGGTCAATGGAATATCGTAGAAGTTTAAGAGATGAGCATCGTGGTGCAAGCAAGAGAACTTGAACGGAGACGGGCGCTTATCAATGACAATCATCTTCCGCATTTCCGACCCTGATTTCCGACACCTGCAGCAAGAGTAACATTCAAACACGGACAGTGGACAAGCGAAGCCGAAAAGAAGATTCTACATTTACAGTACCTGTTCTAACAGGATTACTTCGAGAAAAGCAACATAACAATATCGGGACTGGCTCGAAGTAGCGCCGCCAACGCCAAGCGTGCAGAATTGGGTTGTATGAAGAGTTTTATAAATGATAACCACGAAAACAATCGGCAGGCATGCGTACTTTCTGCTCTTTCTTTTGCTCGAACAATTGTTGTCTGAACGGTTTCTTTCCTTTCGACTTTGACTCTGACTCCGGAAACCTCCAATTTCGTGGCTTTCCTTGATTTTCCTCCCTCGTTCGAAACGATTCCACTCGATTCAACTGAATGGTTATGGTATGGTTCGCCACTTGAGCGCATCAGTATCAGCCTCCAGGTAATGAGTCTTCCTGCTCACTCATTTTTCTTTTATCTAACCACGCCATCTCTCGCCGACTTTCCATAATCTTTCTCCCGCAATTACTGTCGACGTCGTTCCCCTACACTACATAATCCATCATTAACATTCTCCTTCCCGAGTCCTTCCTCTCCCGTGCTTCCGCCTACGTCCGGACTCTGCATACTCAAATATTCAACACAATGAAAGCGAGTCGAAGCGGGAGCCTGGAGGTATGATATGTACTGTTGGAACATACAGTACACATACTGCAAAAAATTCTGACTACACATTCTCTACGTAAAAATTCTTGCTTCAAGATCCTTCTTAGCTCAGTTGGTAGAGCGCGTCACTAGTATCATACTGAATCAGAACTTGGTATAAATAGTGCTATGACGAGGTCAGTCGTTCAAGTTGGCTAGAAGGAATGTACGTGATCAAGGTTGGAATTTTTTCCCCTCCTGTTTTCACCCTGAACTCAATGAGACTCTTTACCCTCTCTTCTTGCTGCGCTGAGTTTGTTATACTACATTCTCCTGTTTACTCTATGTACTTGATTAATTTCAATTATATATCTAGCTCAATTCTCTAACAAGTAAAGTGAAATTTCAGGTACGTCTTGTATTCTGTATTATCTCTTGTATTATCCTTGTATACCTATATGGGCCCAGGCCACAAGTTGTTCGGAAGGAATCATGCGTATGGGTGCCACGGTGGTATCGATGTGTGTCGCAAGTTACACTGTGAGGGTGGCGTAGTCAGGAATCGGGAATCGGGACTGGTAGTGGGTATTTCTGAAGTTGGCATTCAACAGAGACGGAGTTACAATTCTGGATACAAAGCTTGATTGAGTACAACGTGAGACTGGGAGAGGGGCTCACTGGATGGGAAGGCAAGGGAATGCAGTTTTCGGCAACAGGAGGGGAGGACCAGGGAAGACTCAAGAATGAAGTCGCCGTGATATTGCGGTGGTACTTTCTGCTCTTTCGCTCGGACGATTGTTGATTGAGTGACTAAGATTCCGTGGCTCTTCCTTCTTCCTTCGAAACGATTCTACTCGATTCGAATGATTCCTGAATGGCATGGGTCGCTACATCAGTGTAAATGCGGGCTTCTCCCGTCCTTTCGTAAAGCTCTTCGTTCAGCTTTTGTGTCTATCATTTGAAGGTTCATTTATCTGAACGTTATTGACTATACTGCTGTCGCTCGCAGGTCGAAAAGAGAATCCCATCTTGTTCAATCGAAGTTCTAAGGGAGTAGTTCTTTAAGGAGTTGTATTTTTATTTGAATGGAGAATCTACACTTACTTTCATAGTCTTCTCTGTAATTCCTAACTTATTAGTCGTAGTACCAGGTACAGTCTGTGTACAGAAGGAGCGCGGAAGAATTTTGCCGGTGAATTTTGCCGCGATCAAGGCGCTCCGGAATTTTAGACTCGGCCGTGGCGCACGTTGGGCGCACGAGTCGCTGTCTATCGCTGTTCTGCTCTTCCATGATCTGCTCAATGTTGCCTCAATGTATCCGTTTAAATCTGCTCCATGCGGTCCTTGCTAACTCAGTACTATTTCAGCAAAATTAAAGCTACTAGGATCAGTTTGGATTCAATCAACTTGAAAGGTGATCTCAGTTCGTATCATAATGTTTGCTAGTTTGCTGAACAAGAAAATCGTAGCGCATCTCTGATGCGAAAATCGTCTCCTCTCGATTACTGTCGTTTCATCTCCAGTTGGCCTGTGAGCGCGACAGATGATCATTGTTTCATCGTTACAAAGTGACGATGCTCGTTGAACGTTGGCAACGAAATAACAAGGACGATCCCTTCAGTCCAAATTGGCCCTTCGCTCCCGCCTTTCCAACCTATTTGTACTTTTGACTGCGGCGAATAAGGCTCTTCGTGCTCTTGAAGCGTTGTCCCGGAAACGTCAAGTAATCCTTATACGGTCGATTCGCTTTATATTCCGTCTATACAATAATCACGTTGATGGTAACAAAGGTCAACCTTTTTTGGTCATATATCAATGTCAATGACCAGTGTCAGGCTCGGCGCAGAATACTTTATAAACCGAACGTCGTTCACTTGAACTTTCCCAACCACAATGCCCGCACTCACGAAGCGTGTACGATTCACCAGCATTAACGCCATGTACTCACCTATTCCTTCAACTCCATACGCATTTACGACTTCAACTGCTACTTCCGTTTCGCAGTCTTCAGATGGCTCGAAACATTCGAAACGTCGGAGACATTCCTCCACACTCACGACTCACCCACGACCTTTTCCTCTGGATGTTCCAGAACCCATCACGCGAATTCACTATCTGCTTGCTTTCCCATCTGCTGCTCCATATCAGCTCCCTCCACTGACGTACGACCTTTGCGTACATCCCTCCGTCATCGAATCCTATGTCTCGTCTGACGTTCTGGCAGAGTCCTGCTACAGATCCGCCAGTGTCGTCGCTGACCATAACATGCCCTTATCTACACTGGGAATTCCCCATCACCCCAATGACCTTGGCTTCTCGCAAAGGTCCTTATGTCTCCGTCCGCGACGTTATACATGCTCTTTATCGTGGTCTACGCATGGCCGTCCATCCACTAGAGTATGAAGCGCTTCCTTCAGTGGAAACTATCACCAACGTCAACGAAGCTTACTTTTCACGATGTAATAGCATCGTGAAGAAAAAAGCACGTCAGGAAGAGCAGGCTAAAGGCGTAAAGAGGGTGGATTTCTTAATGGGCAGGAACCGGTTCCTGGGACTGTCGAAAAAGTCTAGTACTAGTCGGAAAGGTGGCTCGATGGTCTGGGAGCTCAATGTGTCATGAGCGGGAACCTGTGGCTTTCAAGTCACCACCACCACCACTACCACCACCATTAATACCCTTTTACGTTTCGAGCTAGTCGAACGTCGAACGTCGAACCCTCGCCGAACCTTTCCTTTTCGGAATCTCCTTCCCGCACCTTGGCTCGGACATTCCTACTCGGTGACTTTTCTCGCCGCAATACATGACGCGAATTCACCAGCTCCCATCCCCTAACTTCTCGCCTCCGATTCCGATATCTTCTTCCCCCGCCGCTTTCGGTCCAACATCTGCTGTCTTATTGCTTTGCTATCATTATTTTGTTTTTG